>JANZLQ010000092.1:405559-417615 GCA_026212715.1 Elanus axillaris | reverse complement strand
AGGGGGAAGAGGAGCCTGGGAACAAGGATTTTTTTGAAAGGATTCTTTGACAGTCGTCCCCGATTCAACAGCGCAGCCACTGGTTACAGCACATCTGTATGGCTCATAGCCCGCTATGGGACCTGTTTCCAGACTGGTCAGAGATGGGACATGGGGAAAAGAGGGTAGAGGTGTGGTTTTCACCACCAGGGACCTGGGGAGAGGGAAGATCACTCATGGGGGGGCTTGCTCATGCGGGGAGTGCCCAGCCTGGCCAAGGAGCAGGTGATGTCTTTGCCTCATCGTTGTGAGCATCTTAAATCTGCACCATACTCGATTTAATCTCTGCAGTGCACCCACATGTCACTCGGACCACCCCTCCACCTGGCAGCTGGTTAATAAAACATTGCTTCAGCATCCCACGCTCAGAGCTGTCCCACGAGCATGTGGAAGGCCACATCTCCCTTTCAGATGGCAGCTGCCTTCAAAGGCAGCTCTTCGGTGCACCCTTTGCTGAACACCAGGGCAGGGAGGGAACAGGTCTCCTGTGCTTCAGAGTAGGCTCCTGCCCAAGCCCAAGGGAAGAGATGCAAGCAGGGTCTGTACCCTGCTCTTGAACACGGCATTTAGGGTTAGCAATCCCTCTTTTGGCTATTCTCTATTAATGGAGGCTCCTCCTGCAGAAGGAACGCCAGCCCTGCCCTGGTGAGGGCTGTGGAGTCCCACAGGGATGATAAGGCAACACAGTCCAGCCCCACAGAGGATCACTGTTCCCAGACTTCACCTGAGGACAGGCTGAAGACCAGTGCTGAAGGGGAGAGTTCAGCTGCGAATAAGGAAAGAATGAGGAACAACCCTAAAACGAGGTATCCCTGGGTCTCCTGGGGGGGGCTCAGAAACCATCCGCAGCCTGCTAAGCCTGGGGCAGTTTGGACACCTTATTTTCTGATTGCAGCGGATTTGGAGTTATTTTTATATATTTTATATATATATAATATATATATAAATAATTTATTTGGAGTTATGTTTCCCACACAACCTCGATCCTGGCTTTTCCTAAATCTAAGTGCCTCACTTTGCAGTTCCCGGGATCCCCCTCTGTGCCTGTTGTACCCAGGGAGCATGAGCGCATATTTGCTCTACAGCCGCGCTGCACAGAGCAAAGTCAGTCGTGTTCCTTCTGAGCCATCACCTGGGATCTGGCTGGGTTCAGCCGTAACAAGAACAATGTCTGCAGCCCTGACTGAAACCCTGAGTTACTCTTCATCCATCAGCTTGATGGGAACCTGGTGTTAGGGAATTGCCAGGCAAACGTTTCAACCATTCTGCTGAAGAAACTTCCTCTGGAAGGGCTGTTATCATTTCTGGTTAAGCAGAGCTGTCTAGCAACTCCTTTATCCTCACGGCCCTATTGTTAAGCTGCTAACCCATGAAAAGAACTGCAATAAGGATGAAAAAAAAAAGCATGACAGGGAAAAGTGAGCTGCAGAGCATGCTCAGTGCCCCATGCTTAAATGTTCATAACTCTGTTATTTATGACATGACTTTCTTCAAACTTGGCAGCAGCTCTTGTCCCATTTAAAGGCTAAGTGCACAGCAGACTAAGAGTCTCAAAATGGAGAAGCTTTTGAATTATCTGTCACAACAGAAGGCTGCAATCTTCTGCGAAAAACAGAAATTGCCCATTTGTTCACTGTTACAAAGCCAAAACCTGCCGGACATGGGTTTTTTGCAGGACTTTTCAAAATTTTCTGTTGGCGGAAAACAGAGGGCGAGAAATTTCAGCCCAGCAGGACATCTAGAGATATAAAGATGCAGAGAGAGATGGGCAGGAACTGGAAGTAGAGTTCAGCACAAAATTACTCCTGTAGCACCAGTTATGGAGTCACGTCCATCCCTCTGTAATTACCATTGGTCTTGGCTGAGTGGTCGGCTCGGAGGAGCAGGAGCAGAGCTCCACCGAGAAGCGCTGCGGTAATGGGGGGGAGGAACCACGTCCCTCTGCGCTCCCAAAGGTCCCAGTGACCTTGTCCCCTCTGCCTGCCCAGCAGGTGTTTGAAAACAGTTAATTTCAGTTCACCTCTGTTGCTGATGAGCTGGCGAGGAGGAGGTTCCCGGCCAGACGGTTCCCTATTAGCATTCTGCCAAATGCCTTCAGGACAGTTTCATTTACATGCCTGTTATTTTTATGACATAGGAGATTCATGGGGAAGTGTCTAAGATTCAGATGTGTCTGGGTGGGAACAGGAGCTCTGCTATCCACAGTCCAGATTCTCTGAAGACCTCCTGATAGCTACAGACATGGAAAATAGCAAGCTGGGGAGGAAAACGGGCATGACCACCTCACCCAGCGCAGCCTTCTCAGCTGGTTCACAGGCCCTCCTGCATTCTGGCAAAAGGTTTGCTGTCTAGAAAGTTTTAACATGATTTTTACGAGCAATTGGCATCTTATGGGCTGCTGCAGACTGTTCTCGCTGCTCCCTGCTGTGTGCTGCATGCTGTCCGTATAGGGCTGGACGAGTCCAGCCATACATCAGCTTCACCTCAGGTGAGAGGACGCTTATGTAGAAATGCATGAAGTTTATGGGACTTCAGAGCTTTTTTCTCAAACACACCGTACCCTTTACGAACATCCTTCAATCTCATGGCTCTATGAATTGCAGCAACCCGAGAGCGTCCTGCGTTACTTGCAGGTCAGAGTGTTACCGTTTAGGCAGTTGCACATCACCTTCTTGCCATACCAGAGTGGTGGCCATGTCCCAGCTACAAGAAGTTAAGGAGAAAACGCTTATCCCAGCCTGGCCAGGCAAGCCTGCAAGAGGAGGGAGAAGGTGGCATCTCCTGCCACGGGAAGCATTACTGCCTGAACACACAGGGGTGAGCAGGAGCAGGTTGCACCCAGTGCGTGGCTTCCCCGGCACAAACACCCCAGGACACACCAGCAGGCTTTTCAGTGGTCTTCCTTACCCACCACATCAGGTCCCTCCTGTGGTTCCTGCTAGCAAGTACAAGTAAAAAAAGCAATTTTTTATTTTTTTTTTTTTTTCAGCTGTCAATGTGCAGGTGCAAGTGTTTAAAGAGATGATTGGCAGATTATCCAAGGGTAACAGGGCAGATCATGAGCCATTTGTTCAGGCAGTTCCTTGAGAGCTGGAGGCAGGAGTGTGGAGGCACATCCAGCCCTCTGTGAGGTGCCATGCAGCTGCCTTGCTCCCCTCCTCCTGTTCTTCCCTGCCTTGCAGGAAGCTGGAGTCGTCCTGCTCTGGAAGAAGTAAAACAAAGGAGGGAGCGGAGCTCTTCATTCATCTGTAGTGCTTGCAAAGGGAACAAAAGCATTGGCTCAAACTTGGAAAGCTCTCCGTACAGCCAGGAGCTGAGCTCTTGGCACTGCAGAGATTTTGGACCCAGTCAGGTCTGGAGAAAGCTAGTAATAATAATGACAATAATTAAGGGAAGGAGGGCACCACCTGGTAAAATGTGGTGGGTCAGGCTGAAGAACAGCCAGCTGGTCTTCCCTGGCCCTGCAGAGACTACATGATCGATGGCACTTGGCATGTCTTTCACCTGCAGTCAATTCGTGCTAATTCCACCCAGACTGAGCAGACCTCCTTTCCGCCAGCCCAGAAGATATATCTGGTAAAAGAAGTGGCTCGCTAGGGTCTGCTAAAGAAAATACATTCTGCGCTGAAGTCTGGAGAGCCCATGAGAAGCCTGCCTTTGGCAGATGAGCTCCAGGAAGAGTTAAAGCACAGTGCCAGCAGAAAGAAAAACTTGCTCTCCTTCCTTTCTTTTCTTTTTTTTCCCCCCTCACTCTTGAAAAAAATCGCTTCATTTTCACTTCAGTGAAACTGGAGAGGCAGGAAATAATACAAAGGCTCTTTACAAAGCCTGACTTCTTTCTTCTGTGGCATCTGTGCTGAAGTATCTGTGATGGTAACAGCCTCTGCTCTCTCTTCACAGGACTCGGCTTCATCAAATATTCCCTCTCTTGAGGCCATGCCGGGCGATGGTGGGATTCCCTCTCCCAGCCCCATTGCGTTTCCAGTCACACTCAGAGCTGCTTACAGAGCTCGGGCAGAGAAAAACAGAAAAGCAATTCTGTTTTCCTTCTCCCATCCAGAGAAGGAAGGGGCTGGGGGTTTGCTCCCCCTCAGCCCCCCCCCCCCCATCCCCCCAGGAGTCTGCGCTTGAGCAGACCATCCCCATGGACCACCCAGACCAGAGGGGACCTGGTGACAGCACTGCCTCCCCCCAGGTACCCTCCTCAAGTCACCACGTCCCGGGCATATTTTAAACCCCTTTGGATTGTTCTAACCTATCTCATTAATCCGTGCAGAGCCCTTCTCTCTTAATTTGCCGAGAGGGGTGGGCACACGCATGGAAGGAGCCGGTTTTGCTCCCTGTGCAGCACCTCGCTGCAGTTCATGCCACTCTCCTTATTTCCACCCACGGCGAGAGCGTGAGGACAGCCTGCCAGACACACGTGGGCACAGAGCTGTTCTGCTCCTTTCCTGGGGCCCCTTCCCCTCCCGAGGGCAGGGAGCTCATCAGCCCCAGCCAGCATGCCTTGGGCACCTCTTACCAGCGCAGAGCCCAAACAAGAGTCCGGAGATGACCCGTGCAAGAGAGGGGACAGTCGGCATCTGTCCCGAAGCGACCGTCTGTCTAAGGGAGGGGATGTAGCAGAAGAGCAGCGAGGGCACCGTGTCCTGGGCACAAGGAGGTGCCAGGGGAGCAGGGAGCATCCCAACATCCTTGCTCAGAGAGCAGTGTGGGGAACCAGACCCGGGGTACCCCCCAGGTCCTGGAGGCAGCGAAGAGGCCACAGCAGCAAGCTACCAGGGGATGAGATTGACCCTGTGACAGCGTCTGCTGGGACCTTCAGCACAGAAGGCGGCACCATAAAGTCCTCCAGCTGCCGTGCCCACGTCTGCGCGTGCGGAGATACAGCGCTGTGGGAGACAGAGCCTGCCCATGAGCGCAGGATCTCCCTGGCCACTGCTCTGGGAGCTGTGGAGACCTGTCCCCCTCGATAACTTGGTGGCTGGGAAGAAGAGGTCACGGCAGAGGCTGTGGAGCACGGGAGGCTGAACATGAGCTCCGGGTAGAGCCCGCACAGCTCCTGCCCCCAGGGGGATGCTCTTACCCAGGCAGAGCTGGCAGCAAGCTCCAGGGCCAGTTCAGCCCCAAGGGCAGCTCAGGCTACACAGCACGTTGGTGGGGATGATGGGCAGGCTGCTGCCGTGGCTCATAATCCCTCTCTAACCGCTCTGGCCCATCACTGCTCTTGGAACTCTTCTCTCGCCACTCCCACGCTGACCCCAGACCCCCCGGAAGGTTGCACTCATGCTGTTTTCTTCCAGAAATATCATTTTCCTAATAAAAGCGCTACTCTTTTCACCTCTCCCTGGTGCAGACGCACCCTGTTCCCCTTCATGTGTTAACTCTCCAGTTCCTCTAGTATTTCCACCGTAAAAATGGACTCCGAACAGCACATTTCACCTCCCCCCGCAGGACCACACAAGGGCAGTATCCCTCTCCCAGGCAACCACCGACCACTGTCCTCCACCAGACCTGTTATGCCAATGCTCACGTTCCCCAGGCAAGAGCAAGACAAGACCGGAGCATCCGACCCCGGGGCACCCTGCATGCACGCCCCAGAGACCATCTGCGTGGGCCAGCAAGAACTGGTGGTGGTCCACAGAGATGACTGAGGGGCCAGGAGCCATCTGCAGACAAGAGGATCCTCACTCAGGTGACGGCAGAAGGGACCCGGCTGGGGGTCAGCGTGCCCAGTCCTGTCCCTGTAGCTCCTCCCTGCGCCTCAGCAGCCCCAGGAGCTGCGTTATCCACTTGGAAATGTCAGCAGGAGTCACACAGAGCATGGCTGATGTCCAGGCTCGCTGGCCCAGCCCCTAGTCCTCGGTATCTGCAGGTGAACTCGCTTGAGTGAAGGGCCAGACTGGCCCTGGCAGAGCCAGGAACGACATGGTGAGGAAGGGTTTCGGGGTCCAACCCAGCTGGAAAAAAATGGTGGAAATAGGAGCTTTTGAAACTGTATGCCTGCTTCCTCATTTACCAGTCCTGCCTTATTTTGAACTGGGTAAAGAGTCAAATATAATTTAAGAAAACAAATAAAGAAAAAAGCAGAACCAAGTCAAGAATTTCTTTTTTTCAGGACAAATATCTTGATTTTTGCTGAGGTGAAAAAAAATTGCGTTTCGGCTCACAGCTTCCCTTTGGACTCGGTGGGTCTCCTCTGAGCGGGAGCAGCCAGCCCCAGGGCCACCTGCCAACAGGAGCCCGGGGCAGACCCCAGGCTGCTTTGAGGAAGGAGCAAAAAAGAGTTTCTTCAGAAGATTTCATCCCACAAAACCAGCAGGACCGGACCCAGCGACCCTCCAGTCCTCCAGCCCTGTACCCAGGACCACCGCCTTGATGAATTCCCGGGATGCCCCGCGTGAGTCGGTGCTGTCGAGGGGACACAGGGAGAGCGCAGGCAGCTTGAGTGGGGAAAAGCGGGTGCAAAAGGTGCGGCGTGGGAGAAAGCGTCTCGGGTGTCCGGCACGCGTGGGACCCCAGGCACGGGGGACCAAATACAAGAACCACCTAGCCGCAGCCACATGCCCAAAAGAAACAGGGTCTCGGAGTGCATCCGCTCCCGGCTCATCTGTATCGCAAGGCGCGTCCTCCTGCAATTACCTAATGCAACATCACAAGTTATTTACATATTTATGGAGTATTTACCCCAAACCTCATAATACTACAAAAAATTGATCATACAGCTAGTAATTTAAATGAAAAATTGTTATTCATACATTTTCATTGTAATGTCACATGCCACAAAATATTACGGGTTCATGAGGCAGCCAGTGCTCTGCTAATAATTAGAATACATTACCACTTTGATGAGGCATTTACACAAAACTGCAGAACCGTCTCACAACTGCCGAGATGCTCCCAGCACCCCAATTAGAATATGTCAGAGGCTTTTATTTATGCTATAGATCGTGCGGCATAAATCGCACCTTTTGCCTAACTCTAGATACTCTACGCGCGGCAGAGCGTATGCGTCGTCACCTCCTGGTCCCCCTCCACGCCTGGGGGTGTGAGTGCTTTGAGCTTAGCACAGCCAGTGCCTTCATGGGCACGAGGTGTTACCGAGTCTCGCTGCTCAGAGGATCTGCAGAGACACCAGCCATGGCAGTACCTGCGACGGACCTTTCCCCGTGGGACGTGCAGGGGGGCTGGGTGTGAATGGGGGCGCGGGGTGGGAGCTCTGCAGAGGGTCCCTGGGAGATGGATGGGCAGCGGGCCCAGGGTCTGCAGAGAGCAGCGCTCACGGGGGTGGACAGGTCCGCACCTCCCCTCTGGTCCCTCCGTCCCTCCTGCACAGCCCTACCGCTCCCTGCACCTCGCTTCCCAGCTTCCCACCTGCTACAGCCTCTGCTCCTGGGACTCACCTCCCTCCTTTCTCACCTCCTACAGCCCGGTCCATCCCGCTGGTCCCTTCACATAGACCCTCCACCAGCCATCCCGCCTTCTCCTATTCCCAACCAGGCTTCCAGCCCGCTCAGCCCCATCCCAGCTGTATATCCCCCAACACCCGCTCACTCCTCCTCCTCGGTCCCCACAGTCCCACTAGCAGACGGTCACAGCTGCTCTGCTCCCCAGGTGGACCTCGTCTCTCCTGGGATGGTCTGATACCAGCAACCTCAGTTGGGAACACCTCCTTGCCCTGCTCCCAGCTGCTGCCTCCGGGCCTCTCCCAAGTGCCTGTGTGGCAAGTGGAGATGCAGGATGGGGAATCCAGTCCTGCCTGGGCCCCTCGGTGATGGAAGGGATAGAGCGGGGCTTTCCCCTGAGAGCTGGTGGGGTTAGGACATCCAAAAACACACCAGCGCTCTGCCGGCTATGCAGGTATCGCTACACCCACCACAAGCAAAGGCTTACAGTCCTCATTTCCAGGCAAACTGGCCTGGCACATCTGTTACGCTTGGGGTTTTGGCAGAAGAGGAAATATACCTCCTATTTGCTTGGTTGCTTATCCCAAGGGCTGGGCAATTGCTCCATCTCTGCACAGTCTGCTCGCTGAACCCAGCTTTTGGGTCAGCCCGAATTTACCCACCTCCTGCATCCAAAGGGTGCCCAACCCAGAGCCCCAGGGCAGCCATCCCAAATCATCCCAGCAAGGCAGCCGGCCACCCAGCAGTGGCACAGTGCTTGGAAGTGAGATGATGGGTGGAGAAATAGATTTAAGTGTTGTCACACCTTGAAGGAGCAATTACCGATGACAGGCGCCGCAGCAATGAGCTGTGAAGCTATGACAAATGCCCCAGCAGCACCCCTCTAACAAATAACCAGAAGGTGAGAACGCAGCAGGGAAACATCAGCTGAATAGGGAAAACGTGCCTGTGTCTCTGGAAAACATCTTTCACGTCGCTGGGTTCATTATGGTGTTGGCTTTTCCTTAATGCCGCTCGAAGCCAATAGCACCAGCCCTCGGGAGCCGCACATCTCCGCTAACCAGCTGGCAGCGCACGCCTCGCTCTGCTCCTTCCTCCGTGCCAGGCTCGCGCAGCAACGCCGGGATAGCCGGGCAGAAGGGAGCCGACGGTGCGCAGAGGAAGGGATCAACTGGGTAATGCAGGGAATAAAACCAGGGAGGCAATAAATGGCCAGGGCAGGACAGAGCTCAGGGGTGTCCGAGGCTGCAAGGCCAAGAGATGCCACAGCTGTTTTCAGCTCGGCTGGTGGCTTCACGCTGCCGCAAACGAAGCCTGCGGATGCGTTGCCCGCTGGCAGCGGGAAAGGTTTGCTGGGAACGGCAGGAAGGACCAAGGGGCTCCTCATGCCGTGGCAGCCGTGCAGAAAGGGGCTGAAACCCAGACCCCACGCCTCGCTGCTGGGGGTGAGCAGCACGTCCCCTCTGCACCCGCATCCCGAGAGAAGGGCTGGTGCTGGGGGGGGGCTCAGGCGAGACACAAGGGCGTACGAAAGCACAGACTGGGGGGACCCCGGCAGCAGGAGTGGGGTCCTCCCCACCCGCCACTGCCGGCGCGTGAAGCGGTCCGTGTGCGGCTGGCAATGCGCAGCCCTCCAGCATGGCAGGTCCTGGGGACCCCAGCAAGGGTCCCCCACCCCGGTGCTCCTCCTCTGGCAGTGGATGCGGCAGTTCCCGAAGGGCTGCCTGTCCCTGCGGAGCCTCAAGAGAGCTCTGGGAGTGGGAGCCAGAGCCGGAGAAGACGGCAGCCACGTGGCTGTGACCCCGGCATCAGCGGCAGCGGGCAGGGCAGGAGTTGTGTAAGGGCTCAGATGGGCTAGACCTGTCACCTGCCTGAATCGTGGAGGGGTCATGACCAAAATAAACCTTATGGGAGAGATCTGAAGGGATTGTTGCCATTGCCAGGGCAGGGACAAGCCTCTTCAAGGAGCAGGATCTGTGCGAGCGGGTCTGCCACAGCACAGCCGGCGCACCTTTGGTCTCTACAACAAGCCGTTTCCCTCTTGCGTCCACACAGGGTCTGCAGTTCTGCTTTTCGTACCTCCACCTCGCTGAAGCTGTATATCCTGCTGCCTTTTGTGCTAAAACGTGGCATTGTCATTAGGAGCTGTGCCTCGCGGAGAGTTTTTTGCCGGGGTCTTTAATTGTATGTTGTAAGTGTACTGCATGGGACTAATGATACCGCAAGAAATTTGGGGTCAGAAGGAAACAATGGCATGATCGCCCTCTTAAAAGCATGATGCCTCTCAGGCACAGGAGCAGCACTATGCCAAGAGAAAAAAATTCCCAGACATTTAAGGTTTAGAAGAGCCTGTCTTTAGGAAGAGAGAAGTGCTTTATTTCGGATCAAAAAGGATGACCCCAGGGACGCTTACCAGAAACTGTAAACTACATCATAAAAGTGAAATAACTTTTACCCAGGCTTAAAAAAAAAAAAAACCCAAACCTTCCTTTCAAGAATATTCTGTGCAGGTTAAAAATGAGTCTTATTAAAATGAGTCCATTTCATAAGCATGCTAACATCTTTATTCCTCAAATGTTAAGTAGAACATTTAGAAGTGGTGAATGTATTGTGGAAGACCTTTCTTACATCTAAATTCCTGTTTCTGCTTAAAGGTCAGAACCTTTCTAGGTGTTTTTTCCTTGATAAGCTCCTTCAGAGGTGTTTATTTACAAATGATCTGCTTCCATATGTAAGCCTCGTATAATAACTCCCATTGCTTTTGTTCGCAGTGCAGGAGATGGATGTGTACAAGTGTGGCAAGGCCATTTGATGTGAGAATTGGATCTCAAAGCGAGCACCGTTTGAGCACAGAACGGAGCAGAAGTGGGCCCAGACCTGATCTGGGTGGTGCTGCGGATGCCCCTCCTGGCGCACAGACCTGGGCTGCCCGGGCTGCCTCGCTGGGGGGGCAAAAAGCCCCTCAGCCGCTTGGGGACCTTCCTCTACTGGTCACAGGGGCTGTCGTGGGGGAGCGTGCTGCTGCCTCAGTAGAAACCCAGCAAGACAAGAGTCACCTCCAGAGGTTTCAAGAGAAAGGACAACAGTGTCTGTAATGAGTGACGATCGGCCCGTTCCGAAACTCTCTAAGAATTAATTTTCTCAAAAAGAGTAGTTACACTGAAGAATCATAGAACAGACATTTGTCCCCAGGCAAAGCAAAATGTCAACTCCTTTTAATTCCTGATGAACTCAAGGGATATTTTAGAAAGTGGACCAAATCAGAGGAGAAGTGAACGCTCTGAAGATGCTCTGGGACTCCCCCACCACAGCACTAGACGTGATTAGACTTACACCGCACACACACAAAGGTGCTCCACATCCACGAGCCGCGCAGGGCAAAGCATCCAGCCAGGGAAAGGATGACAGAAACCGCATTTTCCTTCTAGCTTATGCAGTTACATTTTTTCATGTAAGCAGTGGCCAGATAGCTAGAGCAGAGAGCGGTGAACAAAGAGGAGTCATGACACACTAGGTTTTTAATGCGACACACCGCATTATTTCTTCAGCGCTGGGAGCAATAGGAAGTTGTCAATGTTCTGGCAAGGAGTCAGAGTTAATGTATTCTCGTAATGAATTTAATGGGATAATGAAATGCTGTTGTAATTGGAGGTATTAACAGCTTCTCCTGCTAAATACCGACTTGCTTAGACCATGTGTTCCTTGAGAAAAGACATGAGCTAATCTCGGTAAACAGAGAGAAACAGTGAGATTTAATTTGGATTTAGGACTCTCAGTGTCCAGTCATTTGGCGGTTTTCAAGACTACTCCTTTGAGTGACTTCTTTTAAGTAACTGATTTAAATGCTTTCTTTGGTTGCATTGGATTTAGCTGAGATTATTCAACTTTGCATATGCAGATACCATTTAGATTACATGAGATATGCAAAGAGGATTCTCCAGCCCTTGAATTCAGCTATTGTGCCCATCTCTAAGCTCCTTTGATTGTCTAAAAATTGTAAGGGAGAACTCACCAGCAGCTCTGGGAAAGGACGTGCTTTGTCCTCAGCTCGCAGGAGGAGAGGGACCCTCCGGGCACACGCGCTCTCCTCCCACACATCTCAATTATCAGCTCTCAGCAGAGGTAATGGCTGCAGCCACTGTTGGCCATTTGTGCTCTGTCTCTCATATTCTCTCCTTTCCCTAAAAATCAAATAGTCCTGCTTAGTAACTGTGATTATTGTACCTGCCTTCAGCTGTGATGGATAACAGACCAACTCGCTGTCTTGGTATCAGCAGAGACACTGAGGAACATTTAGTCTTTGGGCATTCGGGTTTCCCTTGGCTAAATTTCAAACTTTTTTTTAAGGGAAGCTACTTGCCAGTCTACAATGTGATCCCCGTGGGAGCTGGGCTAAGGGCAATGGCCCCAAGAGCATCTGCAGGTGGGATGGAGGGTTCACTCCTGGTCACACATCTGAGAAGGACAGTTTAATGGGACTGAAAGGAAAACAATAGTAATGATAATAACAATAATAAAATGACAATAACAATAATAAAAGGATTGGAATACACAAACCAAGCGATGCACCGTGGGATTGCTCACCGCTCGCCGACGGCTGCCCAGTTAGTC
>JANZLQ010000092.1:393448-404818 GCA_026212715.1 Elanus axillaris | reverse complement strand
GTTATCAACACTCTCCCCATACTGAACCCAAAACATAACACTACCCCGGCTGCTAGAAACAAAATTAACTCTCTCCCGGCCAAAACCAGGACACCACTTAAAAGTATCTCATTGCTGGAGAAGCCATCCTTTCACTGGGCACTTAAAGGCCAATTCTCTCCCCTGAGGAGTGCAAGTGTTACAGGTCAGACGTGCTTTTGGGTAGAGTGGGAGTGATGGTCTTCTGAAGGAGACTGCTTTAGAGTCCATGGAGCATCATCAACTGGCTGGAGCAGCCATACTTTGCTTTTCCACTTTCCTGAGGTTAACAGGACAAGGTGACATGGGATTTCCATGGGGACCGATAGGAGCATTTTCCACGGTTTTGTTGGAATTGTGAGTAGGGGCAGTTGGGTTTGTGTCTCCAGTGACAGTTTCTATAGAGGATGATCTGGAGGCATCGACAAGGCTGAGCCAGGGCAAGAGTCACAGGCAGGTCGAGTAGTCAGTTGCAGACCTTTACAGAAGATTAAATTTCTCAATTTCACCGTCGTAGGATGACTTCTTTCCTGAGATGATTTCCAGTTCAGTCGTGATAGGGTAGCCCGGGCTAAAAGGATGCACCTGGCAAGTGGGAAAAAAAAAAAAAAAAGCCGTTTTTGTAAAAGAATGTCAAAGTGAAGACCGAGCACAGGGCCCGTATGTGTCTAGGTCTCAGAGGGACTTGCTGTCAGAGAGATCACAGCGGAGTCCCATGACAGCATCGTCTCCGTGCCTCAACAGCTGGAACCTGGGAGGAGAGAGGAGGGCTCGATGTGCGGAGCGTGGATATTGCTCCGGTGGGCTCCCCTGGTCCCTTCCAGCTTAACCAGTCTCCTGGCAACCAGGAGCTGCTGCGGGAGCTGGGGGATAAAATGAGCTGCCTGCACCTCATTTACAGCTCTGTAATTATTTGTTTGGGTGGCAGGCATATGGGCCATTCACTAGAGCCTGGGATTGGTCTATTATTCTCTCTTCAGTTTAACACCGTGTTCTGCTAAATTATGGTATTTGTATAGGTCTTTGCTTAAATTTAAAAAAAAAAAAAAAAAAAAGAGTTGGAAGACCAGAAAGGTGCAGAAAAAAGCTACAAAGTTGATTTAAGGGCCAGGAAGAACACCTTCCATGCAAAGATTTAAAGACTTCAAGCTGGTTAGCTTTTAAAAAAGAAGACTGAGAGGTGACTTCGTCATTGTATCTAAATACCTTCAGGGGGAGAAAATATCGTGCAATAAAGGCTCTGTGACTCCGCTGCAAAAGGCAGAACAAGAGCTGGAAGCTGAAGCCAGCAACATTCGAATTATAAATTAGACACTTTTTGAGAAGGAAAGCATTTAACCACCACTGAAAGTGGCCTGAAGAGATCTTTCTGAAAGATGTGTTTCAGTCAAGCCCAAGTCACTAGATGCACTACATGATGAACCCAGTGAAATGTAATGGCCTGTGATTTACAGGAAATCAAGTGCGATGATCTAATGCATCTCTCCGGCTTTACACTCTGTGAATCTATTAAATAAAACCATCACACAAGCTGCAAGCCAGCAACAAATCCCTTCTTCTTGACACACACCTAAAAGCGAGGAGGTGGCTGGAGCTCTCCTGGAAGCATTCACTGCTCCTGGGAGAGACAGACAGATCGTTGCGATGTCCAGAAGGGGAGATTGGGAGAAAAAAAAAAAAAAATCTTTTCTACCTCGCTGTCAGCTTAGTGCAATTTGAGACTGATGAATACGTGGCTGAGATCAAAGATCCCTGGGCAGGTTTTGGAGGTTTCGCAGCAGCCAGCGCCACGGGCCATGGCCCGGGTCAGGGCACGGAGGAGCTGTGGACGGGCAGCAGTGGCACAGCCCCGCTCGGGAGCCATCCCGCCGGCAGAGCCGAGGTGGAAGGACGCAGGTAACGCAGCCAGTAACGCTGTTAACCTGGGGCTCACGCCGGGTTCGTGGTGGTCTCTCGGGGGACAGCTGAGCTCAAGGGCTGCTGCACGCCCCACAGCCCCCCGGTCAAGCGAGTGCCAGGACGACTGCATTTTGAAAAAACACAACCTGAAGCAGCAGCGTAGTGTCTCCTACCAGCTCTAGAGCAGGTCCAGACCTTGGCAAAGGCAGGACCCCCCCTCCTCTCTCCCCTCTGCACCCCAGAGTGAAGACAAGCTGACTGAGAAGCCACTTCCCCGGCCGGTGGCAGAGGATGTCCCGTTAACCCATCCTCTGAAATCCCCTGGTCTGCTTAGTATTCACAGCACAGCCCAATTATTTATAACAGAAATTTTTCATTTTGAGTTTCAAGGTATAACAAGGTGGTTATAAAACTGATTTAGGGATAGAAAAGTTTGATTATAAAGGGAAATTATTCGAAGGTTTCAATGGAAGGAATAAGTTGCTATGAAATAATGGTCCTGTTACAGGGAAGATACGCACTGAATAAAAAGCCGTTTAACTGTTCCTTTGCCCTGTGCACGGCCGTCCCGCCAGCCCTTGTGCTGCAGCAGGAGTGCTGAGGTTTTCCCGGGGGAAGCTCCATGCTCCCACTGTCTCCGAGCCTACTGCAGGGCAGGGAGGGCAGGAAGAAACAAGCTTGGCTCCCAGCAAAGGCAAAACTGCACGGCGGGAGCTGGGCTGCGGGTTAGCATGGGGGAGAGAATAATTATATGAACTTTATGATACAACGCTTCGCCTCAGAAACAGATATAAAAGTGATGGAGTGGCCCCTGGAAGCAGGCGGCAAAGCAGACAGAGAGCTCAGCCTCCTGGCAGGCAGGATGGGAAGGAAGGAGGGGGCTGGGTCGCAAAGCCAGGAAAACTCTGATTTTTCACTCTGGCAGGACCTGGTTTTTTCACGCCCCGCTGCACAGCACTTGGTGCTCCTCCTGAAGGGCAGAGGAGGCAAAAAAGCCATCCCCACCCCTCCTCACACCAGGCGTCTCTGCTCATAGAAAGCTTGGAGCGTTGGGATGGGTGGCTCCGTGCCGGGGCTGACACGCTGTCCCCCAGCCCACCAGGAGACCCCCCCCCGCCATCCCATGCCCATCTCCCAGCCTGCAGCCCCCCCCATGCTTCGTTCTAGCTACACTTGTGCCGCAGGGTACTCTGCAAGTGACCGATCGGGCTTGTTTTACTCCATAAATCAAATTTTAAAGATTTGTCATTAAATAAATTCTCCTTTCAACAAAAAGTATTGTTTGCTTGCGCCGTGCAAGCAGTCAACGTGCCATTTCGCAGTGGTTTTCATCACCGCCTTCCTGACGTGGGCAAAGCCCAGGACAGAGGAGACCTCTGCCCTGCTGCCCGGAGAAGCCCTGCAGTATCCAAAGCCCTCACCTGTAGCGCATTCAAGGCTCCCAGGGAAGTCTGTAGGCTGTATCCCTGTCTCTTCGTGGTTGTGCAGATCCCTGTGTGAATGCATCCAGGAGCGCAAAGAGGCTCTCCAGAGCGGGACACAGAGCCAAGACCAGTGGTAAACATGGGGATGGCCCAGGGCTCAGGATCACACCTCTCCGGACCCGTGCAGCCCTGTCTTAGCCAGGGAGAAAAGCAGGTTGGTTCAGCTCAGCTCCTGAGAACTGGAATTCGTTTAGCAGCTGCTCCTCTAGCCCCTTACAATGTGCAGAGCACCCCAGCTTCAGGTCTGTCCCTTGGACAGGCGTTTATTTCAGCAGTCTTGTCTCTGGCTCCTGCAGCCACAAGGATCACATTCCCGTGTGCCGGGATGGGACCAAGCAGCAACAAGGGACAGGAGGGTGCGAGTCCACAGCGGTGCCGTAGCTGGTGAGCAAGACAGGGGGGAGGACTGGGGGGGGGGGGTTCAGCCCACCCACGGGCACCTGCTCCGTCACAGCGCTCCGGGAGTGAGCTCCTGAGATTGGAGCAGGAGCAGGCGCCAGGCTGGACCACAGTCTGGGAAACACAGCTCCCAGGAGCACCTCTCCAGCGCTTTGGGATGCAGATAACCACAGCCAGTGACTTCCCACTGGGAAAGGAGGCAGAGGATTCATTAAAGAATACAAGTCAGCAGGACTGTTATTAGACAGAGATGATCAAATTGCTAATAATGAGGCAGGGAAGACAGGAGCAGAAATGTTTATGTGCTGTGTGGGAAGGAGCCTGAGGACGTGCTGGTACGCCGCAAGAGCCGCGGAGTGTTGCCCCCACTGCTGCGGAGAGTTAAACGCAATCTATCGCTGAGTAGCACTTCTGAACTAATCACACCAGACAAGGTACGCCCGGCGTCCCGTGAGCTAACAAGGAGATATTTGGCCTTTATTAATTTTGACTACATCAGCGACAACAAGAAGCTGAAGGAGGTGGTGAGAACACTGACATTTTACATTGCTGCGCCCCAAGAAGGTACGCGGGTCTGTAATCCGAAATCAGTCCCAGAAAAGAGTAGGAAGACCAACACAGGTTTCAGCTGATAAAGAATTAAATTATAAGATTAACACCCATCAGCATAACTGCATGCAGGTAACTTGTTCGTGGCAGACTGCATGGGAAAGGACCGGAGCCACACCATAGCTCTGCAGATAAAATACATGAACAGCAGCAGGAACCAGCACGAGGTCTCTTTTTTTTTTTCAGGCAAACAGCGAGGTGAGCCTCAGCTCAGTGTGATCCGACGTGCCCAGCACCAGCGGGCACTGGGGACGCTTCACTCCCCGGCAGCCGCAGCAGCTCGACACCCTGCCCATGACGCTTTCGTCGGAGGGAAAGCGTTGGCTGGGACCTAGGCAAACATTAAAGCTGCTTCTTCAGAGGAGGTGAAAATTAAGGATATGATAAATTCACTCTTTAAAACAATCAGATCTCCAATTCCCACTATTAGACTCGACTGGAGAGACGACGAGGACTCAGGTTAATGTGACAGATCGGCCATTTTGTAGAAATGAACACATTTATTTGGGCTGTGCTGTACAGGCAAAATTCACTTTAAATTACATAACATGGCAATTTGTCTTCATCATCCATTACCTGGGAGTTTGTAAGTGAAAATCTGTCGTCAGAGATGCAGCCTACACTTGTCTAAAAGCTCAGGACACCCAACTGGTTTTGTGCTGCAGGCGTAAACGTGCTCTGCAAGGACGTCCAGTAAAGCGGCACGTGTGCTGCTCTGTGCCAAGCCCCCCGAGGGGGTAGGTGGTCTGCCCCGCTCCCTCTGCCGTGCCGTCGCCCGCTGGACCCACGTCCGCGTGGGCTCAGAGCCGACCACCCACAGCTCTGACGGAGCGGGTCAGACCGCCGTCCCTGTGGTGATGAGCTCGGGTAAGGAGCCAGCCTCGGCACGTACCAGATGCTGTTGGCACCAGGCACTTTTCCAAATAGTCATTTTATTCAGAAATGTGGGAAGGGTTCCTTCCATGGTGTGAATCCCATCTGGTCGCATCTGGGGTCCCCTTTTTTCCTCCCAGTGCCCAAACTCTCCAATCATGGAGATCTTTTTGCTTGGCAAATTATGACTGTTTTGTTGAGAGTTACAGCTGGGTCTTCCCATACATCATTTCTCACTCCCTTTCTCCCTGTGTCTCCTCCTCCTCAGATCTCAGCCGCAGCCTTGTCTTTTATCAGAGACTCAGCAAGCCACCAAAATTGCAAGATTGGCTCTTCTCTCTAGATCAATCGCAAGTAATCCTATGATTTTGTCTTCTTTGTGTGCCCTCTGCCTAAAAGCATTTTGCTCATGGGTTTTATTTTCTACATGGGCTGCAGCACTCCCCAATTTTCTGTACTACAGCTGGGTGCACTTAGCCTCTTCCGCTTGACTTGCCTGAAAAATGTGAAACTCTTCAGGAGCTTCAGAGTAAGCAATTGTCAAGAAAAGCTGCCTTCAAACTTCCCTTTTTTTTTTTTCCTGGTAGCTGCTTCTTGAAGCATAAATGAGCGCTGAAACAGCGCCTAAGCATTCTCCATTTGTTTTGAATTTGTTCGTACAGCTTCAGTTCTTGTAAGGCTCTTAATTGCACATAATTGTTGGCTTTGCTCCTGATAAAACAGGAGATCAGAGGTGGTGAGCGCAAAAGATTTGTAAGCTCAAAAAAGGTCTGAGTCTGAAGTCCGGCAAAGGTTAAACACTACCTGGTGCTTGGAGAAACCTGCTTATAATCCGAAGAGCAGAGCACTGGAACAGGTGGTCAGAGAAGTCCTCCGAATCCGGGATCTGTTAATAGTCTGTTAGGTGAGCAGCCGTCAAGCTGGCGCACTTTGGAGGGGCGGTGGGTAGATGGGCTCGTTTCATCCTCATCCCATCTTTCTGTACTCTGCTCCAGCTGCCAGCAGAAGTTTACAGAGTCCCCTCCAGACGTACGCGCTCAAAGCCAGGGTCCTTCAGCTTTACATCTATTTTTACCGAACGGGTTCAAGCACCAGCAGTGCTGAAGCAAGTCCTTGCAAGCTGCTCCTTGACTTCCCTGCCTTGCACTGCGGCTATTTCACTGGAGTCAAAGGGACGGAGGATGGTGACATCCCTCTCTACGTGCCAGAACTGGCTCCGGGAGGCTGAGTTCACCGCAGGGCTCGGGAAGGGGGAGAGTGGCTGCTCCCTGCTGTGAGAGCTGCCTGACCCCACGGCCACAGCGGTATTCCCAGGCTGTATCCCGGTCCCAAACAGCATCCTCCCTTCTGCGGGCAGTTTGCACGCACAGTCTTGCTCCCACGTTTTGTTTCAGATGTGAACTAATTAGGGAAGTCTTCCTCAGTGTTCCATAATCTAAACTTTCATTGCAAATAAAAGTTTATAGCATTGATGTTTGCTGGAGAAGCTTGCAAATGGGAATCAAATGCAGCAATCTCTTCCTTCCGCATGAAGGCAGCCCGAAATGATAGCTCCAAAAGAGCTACGAAATGCCTATTAATTGGATGGGGCATTAATTTTGAAAGCAAATAACATTGATAATTTCCCAGCTGATTTATCGATCACAAACATTCAGATAGTGTGCTTATCTCAGAACCTACAGTAACAAACACGGATCACAAAAAACATCAAGTACTCCCTTGTTGCCTTGTGCTCCCAAAAAAGAATTCTCTAATGCATCCTGCAAAGTACAAAAAAAAAAAAATAAAAATCTTTTCAGTAGGTTGCCTTCCTGCTTCTTTTAATATATTGCAGCAAATATTTCCCAAGTCTCTGCCTTTCACAGCCCATATTCCCAGACTCTATTAATGATATTTTCCTTGCTCTTTTGGAGACTTCTGAGAATTTTCCTGCTTGCATAACTTTCAATTGCAGCAACTTCATTTGCACACATAATACAGGTGTTTTCACCATTTCACCAGAGAGATTATTCTAATTGGACAAGCAGATATTTCTCCTTAGCTTTTAAAATTCATCTTCACTGCGGCCCTACTAGAGAACTAATAAAAATTTATTCCAAAGTTCACATCGCCCAACTTCCCATGGCCAGGGAATTAGGGACATCCTGATGTGTTTGAAATGAAATACAGACACCTATTGGAGCAGAATGCTTTCAGGTGCCAGCAATAAATACTCTTTTATCATGCTGGTTGCAAAACCGTACCTGCTAGAAAAGCAAAATCAAAGAATAAAAAGAAAGAAAGTGGCTCATTGCCTGCATCAGATTAACCAGTGACCTACTTGAGGAAAGCCAGGCCAAATGGGATATACTGATTTGCTAAAATGCATTGACAGAACTTTTACAAAATCAGCCTGGTTCCCCCTGGATCACGATACAAGATCCGAGCTTGGCTCCTTTCCTCTCCAGGCTGTATTTGTTTACTGAGTACTTGGAGGGTACCGGCCCTTCTGGTTTATCTTTAAATAGAAAGGCCTAATCTTTGATTTCTAACAACTAAGGCTCATTACTACACGCCCGATGCCCAACGACCATGCACCCTCATAAAGCCCTGGGCCACTTAAGATTGGTAACTTTGAAGTGCCTTTTCATACCACACCTCTGAAGTCCAAACGCTGCTTCGCCTTGGCGCCCTGCCTCTTCCAGCTCTCCTGCCAGCCTGGACCGAGCCGGAACCGCACTGCATTATTTGGCCTCCCAGGGCTGTTCAGCCCTTCCGAAATTCCTAGCTTGAGTCTCCACTGGCGAGATAGCTCAGCACCCCCAGGGACGTGCCACGCTGGGGCATGGCCAGGGACCTCAGTCCCCGTAGTCGTCCACACCGCTTCTGTCCTCCCCAGCCTGGGACCAAGCAACCGCTCTTCTCCAGCCGTTCTTGGCTATTCCCTGCTGATGGCTATTTTCCACCTCCTCCCATAGCGGCCCTACCACGTTTCTGCTCCCTGAGATATATTTAAATCCTCCCGCTGAGTCATTTCGGCAGGCTGTGCTTGTCCCACACCGAGTCCCTCTTCCCGGTTGCGTGCTTTGTGCTTCAGGGTGTTTCTCCCCTACTTCTAAAGGAGATGGAGGACGTTTGCAACCATCTAGGTCCAGTCCCTTTGGCTACCCTCCCTAAGGACAGGCTGGGCAAAAAAAAAAAAAAAAAAGAATTGGGAGTGTCCTCGCTGAGGTATTTCAGCCTCTGAGCAGCTTTGCTTGGGACAGCCGCAGAGATCTGCGTTTTAGCCCGGGGTCTCCTTCCCCTTTGCGGACCAGCCTGCGTGTGGCCAAATGCCGATGGCCACCACGTCCCTTAGTCTCAGGCGCTCCTCGTCCCCCTCCTATGGCGTGTGCACAGGGACTGAAGGCTGCTCTCAGGCAGCCCCTACAGCACCCAAATTCAAGAGCTGCTGGGCACATTGTCTCTGCCTGACTGGGGTTTTGTACCAGCTTTTGTGCATCAGCCCCATCCACGGGTCCATCTCCCAAACGTAGACGATCCTTGGCTGCCTCTTAGTAACCTGTCCAAAACCAGCCCGGCATCCCGGCAGGCATTTCCATGGCACCTGACACCCCCCCCCCAAGTGGTTGCGTAGCGCAAATAAACTCTGGGATATCACACTAACGAGGCTGGTGCTCGTCCTGCCTGCCCAGTGAAATCCAGACCTCAGCCGTCCCCGGGGAAGAGCCGGCTGGTCCTTGGCTCTGGAAAGCCTTCCCGCTTTACGGACTGCTGCTCCTTCTCTAGCTGACTGCGCAGCTCTCAAAGCCAAGGACATCTTGACGCTTTGCCAGGAAGGTTTTGTGAGCTTTTCTATCAAACGTTTTATCCGAGCTAAGACGCGGTAGGTTTGCTGCAGTCCCTCCGCCTCCTGACTCCATAATGGTGTCAGGGAAGGAGCCGCGACGCGGGCTGATTTCGCAAGAGAGCGGAGGGCTGCCTGGGGATGCGAGAAGGACCCCGGTCCCTGGGAGAAGCAGGAGAGGTGCCATCGGCTGGCGGGATCAGGGCGAGAGAGAATCTCTGGGGAAAACTGCTTATGAAATACCCCGCTTGTGAAGGACAGGCCCTCAGAATAAAGACTTTTAAAAAATACAGTGTATGTATCACTGTCAGATCTGCTGCGGTGATTATCCAGCGCAGTCATCGAGATGTACGTCGCCCTTCGTTATCTTTGGGGGGGGGGGGCTGCTAGCAAATGGATTTACACATACTTGTGCAGGTTCACGAGCGTGTGTTGACACGAAGGGGGAGCGGGGCGGCTCCGGAGGAGCAGAAAAGCTTTGCTGTGCACCCTGTGATCCTGTCAAGACTGGTAATAAAGGAATTGGCTGCATCTGGCAGGCTTTGTTCCATGTGCAGCCTTCTGCTTCCTGCCTTGGGTTTCATTATGATAATGGGATATTGATATGATAATAATGCCTAGCTCTCTTATGGAGCCATATGTCTGCCTGGTGTTTTGCAGACACCAAAGGGGACGGTCCGTGTGCTGGGCAGCGCAGCGTCCAAGGGAGACGGGACATAGCCGGTGGTTCCTCTGGATGCAGCAGGGTGGCCGGCGCCTGAAAGTCACGCAGGGGCAGGCACGGAGTCGGTGCCTTTGAGAAAGGCCCGTGTAGCCCATAAATGGGGCCAGAAGGACCTGGACAGAGCAATCCAAGGACACCCGGATTATGCCGTGGCATACAGGTGCTGTGCAGGAAACTTCACCACTGCAGGGACAAGCGTGGCAGGCACTGGGAAGCACAGGAACACCAAGGAGCCCCAGGTGAAATGACACAGGAGCGGGGCCACACGCAGTCACGGGAGGGCTGCTTCCCGCTTGGCCAGGCGCTTTGGGAAGCGACAAAACCGCGCAGTAACTTAAGCTGCTGCAAAGGTCTATGGGATCACCCCAACAATTTATCACACAGCTTAGATGCATGAAGCAAAGCCAAACCTCTTGTCAGGGAAGGCTAAGAAGAGACAGTATCCACTGCAATCACCCATCAGAGAGAAAACACGGGCTCAGCTCCTTTCTGCTACTCTAATCCCCCAGGAGGCAGCAATAAATCCCAGGATTTGGCTTTTCGTGTAAGTTTGCGGCATTTTTTCTTCTTTTTTTTTTTCTTAGTAAACAGAGATGGCAGAGGGTTTGGATAAAACAGCCTTGCCCGGCTCCTGGCTCCGGGATACCCATCGTGTCCCATTTGGCGTGTAACCTGGACCGTTAAGAACCCAGATGTGAGAAGGCAGAGGTTCGGTGGAGACACTGCAGGTGCTGGGTGGGCTGCACATCTGTCCCCTGCGGTCGGGCACCACGGAGGTGGGACGCATTCCTGTCTCCCCATCTCTGCTGGTGCAGCTGGGGCCCCGGAGCACGAGCGTCCCTCCCTGGGCTCGGGTCCCAGCGGCTCTGGCACGTGGACACAACCGACCCGCAAAATTCCCTTCGCTTTGTCCCCGTGTTTTCTTGCAGCGTGTCAGGAAGGATTCTGATTGTTGGCCTGTGTTTCAAGGTCACTCGAACATCGCTAAGGAGAAGCCAACACAAACTCTCGCAAAATGCAGCAACCCTGAGCCAATAAGCTGCCTTTCTGCACGTTAGCTGCAAAAGGGAGCACAGACGCCGAGGGTGACCCAGCCCCGTGCACGCTGCAACCGTGGAAGGACTCGAGGAGAAGTCTTTAAAGCAGCAGAGAAAACAGTTACTCGGTTCTGCAAGCCCCAAAACATCCAGCACCGCTGCAGACTTCACTGAAGGCAAAAGCCACAGCTGCCTCTGTAAGTCTGCTTTTAGTTACTTTTGACTGCGCCTGTCCCACCGACTTCTCATTTCAACCCGTGCTCCCTGCTTAGGGGTATATGTATTTTTAAAAGCAACAGAACCATGTTTTAAACAGCCTAGGAGACAGGATTAGGAATAATTTAGCTGCTCTCTTCCCATCTCTTTGAATAACAGCAATGTCAGACGCCCCCGGTATGAACCTGAAATTTAACACAGTGGTAGATCATCTGTAAGGGAAATACTACTTAGTGTCTTAGCCAACGTCTAAAGGAATTTCCCATAAATCATAAAATCGGGGGG
>JANZLQ010000092.1:376445-393348 GCA_026212715.1 Elanus axillaris | reverse complement strand
GGGGGGGGGGAAGAAGCCACAAAAAATGAGTGAGGTGTGGAAACCCAGACACGGCTGTGGCTAAGGGGTATTTCTTAACTCAGAAGCACCAGGTAAAGTAAGTTCTTACTCCTCATGCAGTCCTAATTCCAGCATCCCTCGACTTTCGAGCCTTTGACTCTTCAGCCCAGGCAAGCGATGCTTTGTATGGAGTACACCTCCACGGAGTAACAAATCTCCACATGATTAAGCAGGTGGGGTGAGCAATTGGCTTTGCACCACACTCCTCTGGAAGCCGAGTGGTCTGACTTATAAGACCCATGAGAGGTACGTGATTTATTTCAAAGCCATTTATGGCTCACATAAACCTTTAAGATGGAATCGGGTTTAGTATTTTGTTTTTATTTCATTTTATCATGTCTGTACACTGTAAATGTAAATGTTTGGCCTGAGCTCAGCAGGTGTAAATCAGGATAGCCCCTTGGAAGCCAGTGATGCCACACTGACTTACACCCGCTCTGGATTTAGCCAGGTCTCTCTTAATATATGTCCTGTTACGCGCATTTTTATTTGTGGTTATATTAACTGGCTCTTGCAAGGTTGCCAAATAAAGAAATGCTATCGGGGGGGCAGAAAATGCTGTCCTTGGCAAGATCGCTTTCAGCCCCCAGAACCACCTTGCTGGCTGCGAGCCAGCACGGGCCAGAGCGCTGCCGGGGAAGGAGAAAGATGCGGGGAGAAGAAGAGGGAAATAAGAGGGGACGCGATATGGGGGAAATAAGAAGGGGGAAAAGCTGGGCACGGAGGAGGGGAGGTAGCAGATCCCAAGGGAAGGGGATGAAGGACAAGCTGGGCAGGGCTCAGGTCCACCCTGCTTTGCCTCATCTCCTCTCAGCTGCCGCACGGCACAGAAATTCCGAATGGCCCAGGGCAGGGGGGTCAGGCTGACGGGAGCTGCAGAGAGGGATTGGGGTGCTTCAGGCCGAAAAACAAATCAGAAACGTCGAGAGGTGCTTTAAAATAGGGTCCCATTAGACCAGTCAGACCTTGCCTTCCCTGGACCACAGGCACCCCGTTTCCAATCCTCTTTGCGGAGGCCGAGTGCCTCAGCCAGGAGAGGTCCCTGCCAGGCTCCAGGCTTCCTTTTTCCCGAGGAAGCTCTTCCAAAAAAATCAGTCACTAAACTAAGAGCGCCTTTGCTTGCCGCGGTTCTCTGGCGCTACAAAGACTAGCGTGGCACTTGTTTTGCCCCGGGAAGGGGTCACCCGCAGCGCCGCGCAGCCAGCCCCTGGATGCAGAGGGACATCCCGAGGGCTGCGGAGAGCTGCGCCCGTGGACGTGACCTGAGGTGTTACCAATGCAGCAGTGTCCCAGAGCAAAGAGAAACGGGGAGGACAGTGGGGCAACACTGACAGCAGCGACTCAGCCCACGCGTCTCAGCAAGGTTCCTGGGGTAGCTGCCGAAGCCCTGCAAAGAGACCCAGAGGCCGAAGAGTCTCACCCTGAGGTGCATCCACCTTCCAGACTGGGGGCAGGATGCGGATGCCTCAGGCCCACGTTCGTCTACAGGATGGTCTTTTTTGAGCAAGCTCGCAAACGGCTGCAGAGGTTCCTGCCCTCCTGAACCCTTTGGCCAGCCAGCTTCTGGAGGCTGTAGGCACACGCAGCCCATCTCCTCCCCCGGGAAGTCTTGTCAGTAAATATCTCCCCCTCCCTTGCCCGGGGTGGACCTTGGCTAGGCTGAAATCTCTGGCATGGTTTGGAAGACTCACAGGGAAGCAAAAGGTCTCAGACGAGCAGCAGGCCCACCAGAATTCCCCCCGGTGGGGTTTCTGGAGATGCCTGCGCTGCTGATAAATTCCGCAGCCAGCAGCAGAACGCTACTGTAATATCAAACCCGTCAAGGTGAGCTGGTTGCGCAGCACCGCAGGCACCAGAAGGGAGGTTTCTCTCCTTGATTTTGGCACTGCAGCATGTTAAGCTGCCCGGTTGAATAGGAGTTGCTATCTTTCGAAGAAGAGCTAAGACAGAGGCCCCGATTCCTCATGGATATTAAAATAATCAGGATGGGGTTTTTCTGCGAGAGCAAAGCTGCTTTTCCTGGTTACTGGCCATATTCTAGGCCCGTTATTAAATGCTGTCTGTCTAAATTTCCTCTGCCTGTTCAGCTGGAGGTAGTGTTCCTCATCTCCCCTTCCAGACGAGCAGGTGCCGAACGCCTCTGTGCCTTGCCTGGGAACGCTTGGCCCTCTGACGAATGGTAAGGTGATGTGCGTTGCTGTTGTACAAAAGAGTATATGCATTTGGCAAATGCGAAAATAAATATTGCTCGTAGGATGCTGGAAAATCAATGACACAATTTCTACTACAAGGATCTCAGTAGGGAAAGCCTGTCTGAGATCACTTGTGCATGCATTTCTGTAAATGGCTACACGGCACTCGCACGTTCCAGCGATATGTCACTATTCCATTACAGAAAAGGAACAGGACCTGGCAAGAGGCAAGGGACAAGAAACAACCTGGGGAAAGTAGAAATAGGTCTGGAACCCACCATATGACGTTCAAACAAAACCCCTGCCTTGCACAGGAGCGTGCGGAAGCTGTACATCCCATGGCCCAAGGATCTTCCGTCCCAGCCAGCTCCGGCAACACCTTCCCTGCTGAGCGCGGTGGACTCTTCTGCAGGGCTGGGCTTTGCAGAGGAGCTCAGAGGAACCAGGCACACCGATGTTACCGCAACACCGTGCAAATAAAGCCCCAACATGGGCTTTACTCCTGCCTGTCACTTCCTACATCTATTTTCTAGGATTCTTCTCATTTGATAGCAGTCCGCAAACATTTTTCCTATTTCTATATATTGATTTTCTAATTTCTAAATACCATTCTTCCCAAACTACAAGAGTTGTTCCAAGACTTCCTTTCTTTGGGGGTAACCCTATGGACACCAAAACTCTTCTTACATAAGCTAACATTTCCATTCCCATTTTTACACCTGTTTTCCCTTCTACCCTGTTTTGCTTATACTCCTTCTCTTCTGCAGGAACTTTCTGCTTCTTACTTAGCCCTGTGTGCAAAGTATTTTTGCCTGAGCCAGCCCTTCTGGCCCACGCTGACCAAAACGAGCTGATGACCCATGCCGGGGTTTCAGCCCAGCCGGTACCGAAGGACCCCGCGGCCGCTCGTGTGTCCCCTCCTGGGGGATGGGGGGGGGAATCAGGGAAAAAAAGAAAAAAAAACCAGAACCTGGAGGACCGGGAGAAGGACAATTTCCTGGGGCGACACAGAAGAGAAGCTCCAACAACGACGATACAAAGACTATACAACAGGAGCGATGCCCAGGGCAGCCGAGCCCCCCCGCCCGCTCCCATTTCCATCCCGGGCGCGATGGGACACGCTCTGGAGTAGGGTCTGGAATAGCCCCTCGGCGAGTTGGGGTGTCC
Organism: Elanus axillaris; assembly: GCA_026212715.1. Classification (NCBI taxonomy): domain Eukaryota; kingdom Metazoa; phylum Chordata; class Aves; order Accipitriformes; family Accipitridae; genus Elanus; species Elanus axillaris. Next base: position 389,929 of record JANZLQ010000092.1, on the reverse strand, counting down.
CGGCTCTGCCCCCCCCCAGGCTCCTGGGAAAATTAACTCTTTCCCAGCCGAAGCCAGGACAACCACCAAGGAGCAGCAAGAACCCGAACTGCTGATGGATAAAACATGCCTTTATTCTGACCAGCTGGTCCGGAATGGGGTCACACCAAGCAAGCTGAGGTCTGCCTTGTCTCCCGGGATTCTGGCTGACCACACCAAGGGACGGACGGCTGATGTCCTGCCTGGCTGGGTTCCCTGCTCCCCTCCAGTGACTCCAGTGACTCCAGCGCTCCTCTCCAGTCGTTGTTCCCCTGAGGGAGCCAGCAGAAGCTCTGCCTCCGCTGGCCCCATTCACAGCCCTGGTGTTGGGCATGCACCCTCCTCCACCAGCAACTGGCAGCCCTGCCGGGACCATGGGACACCATTTCCAATCACTCCAGAGGTGATGGCTCACCCTTGGCTATGCAGGACCTCTTCGAGGCTACAGTCCCTGTGGAAACACAAGATTTCTCTCTCTGCCTCTTAAAGGTGGCTGACGGATTTCTGCTTTCCCTCCATGGTCTGTAGCAGATCAAAAGCAGCCCTGTGGATGTGGTGTGGGTCTCTGTAGCCAACACATATGAAAGGAAACAGAGGAAATAACCACTCAGCCTAGGGAAAACACAAACAGAGTGACTGGGTCTTGCTGCCACGGCACAGCGCAACAACAGGTTGGCAGAAATGCCGGCACTGGAGATCCGGGAGCCAGAACTTGGCAGCAAACCTCCTGACAGGTTTCTCCACTGGGAAGGTTTGCTAGCGTCCGCAGGGAATCCTCACACACAAGCAATTTTTTCATATTACTAAAAAAAAGACCAATCATGAGAGAGTGTCAGAAGCAGTAATGTATAAATTCCAGGTAGATCTGAAACCTCCCGTAAAAGGTGAAGAATTACTGCCCGCGTTGTTGCATTTTTCCTGGGATGACATAGTAAGTACCTGACGATGGCGTGCACATCCCTCACTTCATAACCAGACAGCACTCACCTCTGCTGAGCGTGGCACGCTGCCTGGGGTGCTGGGCAAGCGCACGGAGCACGGCGTTTGCGAAATGCCGTGCTCCATTTGGACTGAGAGTTCTTCCTTCCCTCAATGTTTCCTCACCCCGCTCGCTTCTCCCTGCTGGACCAATGCGTTAGCCCAAGGTTCAGGCACTTTACCTGTGTCCCCTACGGTAATCAGGGATGAGCTGCCCAGTGCCAACCAGTCACACCCTCCGAAACATCCCGGGGACGGTGACTGCGCCTGATTGCACCTGAGGGCCGTGAGACTTCCATGCGTAATGTGTGTAACAACAGTAAAACAAACACCAGCTCTGAACAACGTGGGTTAGCACTCCTCTCCTGACACATCCCGGAGAGGAGAAGTCCCCAAGGAAAGGGCAGAGGTCCACAAAATCCCACACCTGCTCCCAGTGCCCCGGCACCTCCACCGTCCCGCTCCTCCTCCTGCACAGCCCTCGGGGCAGCTCATTTATCCTTCGTATTTTGCGCTGCAGTCGAGCCAGGGATCAGGCAATGCACACCCCACACCTGCCCTCGGGTCAGGCCAGCACCGATCCCGCTTGGAGGAGGGCTCCAGGACTCCTGCTCCGGAGATGCCGGCAATGCTCCTGTCCAGGGAAGTCTAAGGACGGCAGAGCCTTGAGAGCCTGGGCTCCCCGGGTCCCTCCTCCAGGGGCAATATCCTTGCGTGGTGGAGGAATCCATCCTTCACGAAGCAGCCGCGATCTTTTCCACCAGCGCGGGGACTGGGCAGCAGTGCCAGGTCTCAGCTGCTCAGCGCTTAGCAGGAGGGACCAGGCCAGCTCGGATTTTAGGGTCACATATTTTTCTCATTAGCTGAGGTCTTGGCTGCACTTTATATGTTAATGAGAGTTCAACAGCTGGAGCTTGCTACCTGTAAATGGAGGGAAGGCGTGCCAAACCCCGCAGCCCCCAGCTGGTGTCCAGCCATCCCTGCAGGAAAGGTGGGACACGGGAACGCTTCAGACTCCCCTACTGCGGCGGGGTAAAGGAGTAGGGACCGATGCTTGGAGGAAAAGCTGTGCCATGCAGCCAGCAAGCACGTGCCTGTCCCCAGGAGGCAGAGCTGGATGGAGGCTGCATGAGATCCCCTGCGCTGGGAGCACAGCACAAGAAATGTGCCCTCTCCCAGCGAACAGGAGGAAGGCGGCACGGACCTGCTCTGGCTGGACCTTTGCAGCTGCCCTCGGTGGGGTCCGAGCCTTGGGGCATCAGATGGAAGCTGTGGCTCAGTGATGATGACTGCTGGTGGGGAAGGTGCAGAGCAACCCTCAGACCTGCTGGGTCCGAACCAGAAGACTTTCTCGTCGGCCCACGGCCTTCTGATCTCATGCTCGGGAAGAAGGGTAACACCTGAAACACAGATGCCTGGACCAGCACATCACACCTAGTCCCAACCGCCAGTCAAACCAGTCTGATCACCAGTTCTCACCAGGGGCCTCTGAGAGACCAGAGCAGCCAAGTTACGTCCCAGAGCAGAGAAAGGAACAGCGGCAGAGCAGCAGAGTATCTGTCCGTGCCTAACCCACGTACGCTTTCAGCTTCAGCCCGCTCCCACCACTACCCGGGGTTTCTGCTGTCTACCTGCCTCCTCCATAAACAGCTAATAAGAGTGGCTAATATTCACAGCTCAGAAATAGGGACCAGAGCTCGCTCACTTTCCCGCAGAGGAAGGCTGACAGACAGACAAAGGGACTTCGACCAGAGATTTGCGTGTGGTTTAAGTCCGTGTGCTCTCTACGAGCATGCAGAACCTGAGCTCGGTACAGGATACAGCCAAAAAGGGACAGTAAAGGAAGGGACAACAGAGCAAAAAACCATCATTCTGCAAATCTGTACTTTGAGTACTGTGCGTGGCTCCGGTCAGATCATCTCCAAAGCAGAAGTAGAGGAGGTAGAGAAAAAGGCACCAGTGCAGGCTGCAAAAGAGAGCAGGCTCTGTTTGGAACAGGTTTAACAGAGCAGGACGTGTCGGCTTGGAAAGGGTGGCTGAGGTAGATGTGATAGCAGTCTGTAAAACCGGGAGCGACAAGTGGGGAACGGTTTCTCAGCGTGTTTTACAACAAGGAACGGGGGCTGTCACGGAGTGATGAGATGGCAGACTTAAAAAAAAACACAAACAGATTTAGGTACAACGCATCATTAACTGGTGGGACTCAGGGCCACAGGGTGCTGGGGAAGCTACAGAGACTTTAAAAAGAGATTAGACAAATAGAGAAGGTAGGAATATTGATTGTTATTGAAACTCTATTCCAGTAGTACACGCACAGAGGCACGGCTGTTCGTGAGCACGGCTCCGAGAGAGCCGGGACCTCCGCAGCGAGTTCCCTCGCTGGGATGCTCCTTTTCCCTCGCACTTTTGAAGGAGTCTCGGCGAGTCCCAAGGGTGCAGGATCGTGGCGCCAGGTCGCTCAAACCCTGTTTTGCCTGTACCACGGCCCAGGGAAGGGGTCTGTGCTCACAGTCCACACCGCCCGGCTCTCAGGAGGGCTGGCGTATTTGCCAGCACGTCCCACCAGCATGAAATTCTCTTCTGAAGAGCAGTGACTGCGAGAGGCAGCACGTCCTGCCTCGGCTGAGATAAGGCCCACGTGCTCCATAAACCAGGTGCTCCGCACACACTAACAGCTCTGCCAGGAGATTTACGGGCAGCTGAATCCCATTACAGCCTTCCACCCCAACGGTGCCTGCGGTCTGACTGGGAGATGCTGGGTTACCTGTTGGGCAGTTGCGTCTTGCAGACCACAACGTGCTGCTCCGCGTGTGCATGGGTGGGCTGAGTAGCCCTGGCTCGGGGGTGATGATATATGTGTGCATGTATGTGCGTGGCAATAGTTCAATGTGCGAATAGATGCAGTCTGTGTGTGCGTGTAAATCTCTCAGCCCCTGCGTGTGCATGTTCGCATGAGCAGGGTAGCAAGCTGAACATTATAAATCCTAGAAGGAGTTCACACAATTAATGTGTTTCAGGAGGTGGAATTTATAGACCTCTCCTTTGATGTTTTAGGAGGGTGTAAATATAGGAAAGCAGCCCATAACTTAAAGGCAGGAATGTGCTAATTAAGTGTGCAAAAGGAATGCTAATTAGGAGATGGTGAGTGGGAAGGGCACAGGCGCGGTGCCATCCCAGAAAGCCTCCCTGAGGCCCTCCATCCTGCCCTGGAGATGTAGTTGCTGCCTGGGAGAGCTGCTCTGGAATGGGGAGGGATGTCCAAGGCCAGTTGACTGCAGGGCTGCTCCAGTGCTACTCAGGAGCAGTCAGGAGGTGATGGGACGCAAGGCACAGCCGCGGAGCCTGGCAGTCTGGTCTGGGAGATGGCCGGGCGTATGCAGGACACTCCTCTCCATGGTTAATAACAGCCCCAGGGATACCACAGCCAGAGCCCCGAGGCTGTCGCATCAGGGAAGCTCGAAGCCAAATCCGTCATTGGAATTTCCACCCATTTCCAAAGCACCCCTTCTACATCCGAGGTCTGGAGGGCCCAAAGCTTTGGGGAAACAGCACACAGAAGACCTGCGCTATGTGCAGCATTTTGAAAGGACTCGGGTTTGCTGGAGTTGTGCTTATCTATAGCTGTTCCAAGAAATAAGTGGTTCTGCCAAAGCCTTGTAAGGATGTTCCAGCTCTCTCCCGACCAGCTCTAGCTGGAACTCAGCAGGTATCTCTGGGAGCTTTGAATGAGAGGATATTTCTAGCTGCAATATTGAGGAAACAAACCCCCACTGTAAAAAGGGAGCAGGACTCTTCCAGATGTTGCAAGACACCTGCCCCTGAGTCACCCAGCTGGCTCATGATAAACGCTGCAGACTTCAGGCCCCCCCCAACACCCAGGTACCCCCCCACCTCCCAGACCCCTCCCCAACCACAGCAGGGTCCTCACTAACCAACATCACAGCAGCGCAAGATGTAACCCCAGCCCTGCTCTCAGGGCAAAGACCGTGGCCCTCCTGCTCCTCCTGAAAGCAAGGGACATCTCTCTTCTGCAGTTGCACCTTGCAAGGAGAGAAACTCCATTTAGAAAAGAAATAGAGAAATAGAAATAGGGAATGGAATAGAATAGAATAAATAGAATAGAATAGAATAGAATAGAATAGAATAGAATAGAATAGAATAGAATAGAATAGAATAGAATAGAATAGAACAGAACAGAAATAGGGAAATAGAGCAGGGAATGTTGTGATAGATGCCCTGCCTTTGCACCCCCTGCCTGAAAGGGCAGACCTGGAAGACGGGTCGCTCCCTTGGGGCCGCAGGGATTGCACGGCTGCGCGAAAATGGCACGCTCCATGAGCAGCACCAGCTTCATCCCTACCAGCTGCCACGGGATGCCGAAGAGCCGGCGCAGCTTGTCATGGTGGGAAGCAGAAGGGGATGGACAGAGGGACTGCCAGGTGCTGTGCCTCAAAGCAGCGTCACCTGGGGCACAGCATCGCTGGGCTCTGTCCCAGGAGAAGAGCTGTCTGAGGGACAGGGCTGCTAGAATGAGGATGGATAGAACCAGCCACAACCCAAAATACCTTCCCAGCCTGGCCTCTCTTGCTCCGCGGTTTCTCTGGTCAGCTAGGATTAATTCCTTTATTCTGGACAAATGGCCCTGGGGGCTTTTCCTTCGTTATGAACTGAGAGTTTGGCCCAGTGGAAGGCAATTAGCGCTGGTGGCCGCTCGTCCGCACAGCAGCGCAAGGAGAAGGTGACAACCACCTCGCCAGAGAGAAGAGAAGCGAGGCCAGAGCATCCACCGCAGCCGTCCCCGGGCTGGTCCTGCCTTATTAGAAGATGGAAGCGCGGAGCTGCGTGAGTGCCCGGCCGCCTGCTGATTGCACCAGTCTCCCCGTCCTCTGACTAATTACCAAATGAAGCTAGCGATGGTGAGGTGTCCACGTGCTGAGCTGCGAGAGCTGATTGCAGCCTGGCTCCATTAACATAAAGGGAATAAATGGCAGAGGGAGCTGCAATTTCCCAGGATTTCAGAAGCGCTATTTTTCCTCCTATTACAATGTGTGAACAATGGTCAAGTGTCTCACTTCTCCATCCACAGGCCTCCCAAACGAAAGGGATTACAAGTGTATCATTAATATCACAGCGACCTGGCAGCAAGTTGACAGATTTAATTTGGTGACAAGATGAGTGGCACCAGAATTCTCCCATCTCCCCGGAAAATGAAAAATAGGTTCTGCCTGCTACTAGTAAATATTGCTGGTAAGTGAATAAAAATTCAAAAGGGAAAAAGCAATTTTCCTTCTGCTCATATTGTGCTTAGTTCTCAATACACTTCATGCAAGAGGCTCCCCTGGCTGATGGATTCCTCCTAGATTATATCATGCCTTTAAATTTATATGCCCCAGCTCTTTAAAAGACTGTTTGCCAAGGCCTTTGCATTCCGTGTTAGTCTGGTAACTGCTGACATTTGAAAGATGCCATCGAAGACAAATCCAAAATGTTTTTTTAAGTGAGAAAAGGAGACAGACCTAGCAGGTAGAAGGAGATTAAAGATTTAGTCAACAGCTGAAATCAAAGTTTTCATGAAGTGGTAATGTCAGAAAAAGTTTACAAAGCCTAATAGAGGGCTCGCGTGTCATGAAAACCCAAATTAAGTTTGGGTTTTTTTTCCCTCCTAGAACTTCACATGAATTTTTCAGGGCTCTGGCTTCTCTGAAACAGCAGAGCAGTAACCCAACACGCAGCCTGGTGAGAGCTCGCAAAGGCAGCAGCTCTGCTGGCATCAGGCGTAGCAGTCGGGAGGAAGCTTGCTTTGAGCTCAAATCCACATATCTCCAACGAACAAAGGAAAGTCCCATATGTGGCCACTGAATTTGTATTAATTATCAGCTTAGAAAGGCTGTTATCTGCCATCAAACACTGGGAAAGTACAGCAAATTGTCGGTGCTCCTCATGCTTTGAGTTAATGTCTTTGTTGCCCAAGGCGTCGCTGCAGTCCTACAAACCATCTTTTATGGCAGTCATCTCTGGTGTGGGGCTCCAGTGCTGAAATCAGGTTATGCTTCATCCCGAGAGTTTTTATGTTATAGGGTGGAGACAACAAAGCCCGGCTCTACACCACGTCCCCCCACCTCCGCTGAGCCTGTCAGGCTGAGCAGGCAGAGGGCAGGGACGGCATCCTCGCCCTTCCACCGAGGGACCGTAGACATCCCCTGGCCCAGCTCCTGTGGCTTTGCAGACAAGGCAACGACGGAAGACTCGATGCATGGGAGAAGCGCTGGGTAAATGTACATGCTGGTCTTGGTGGGCTGAAGGAATGGGCCAGCTGGTAATGAAAGGAAGGGGTGGTCATCCATCCTCAGGTCTGCCAAGGGTAGCTGGGCTGAGCCTACCCTCATGGGAGGTGACGTGGACAGCTGAGACGATGGCATGGTGGTGTCTCCTTGGGCATGCAGCTGGAGGATGGATGTGGCCCTGGGTCTGCAGTGCCTGTTCCCAAGTGGGTGATGTCTAGTCTAAACGGCCCCCCTGCCGTGGGTCTGCCCCATCACCAGCACCGAGGGAGCGCTCTGCCTCACCCCCTGCACAGAGCGTCTCCACACATGCGTCCCCATTCCTTAGAGACACCAGCATTTCACCCACCCCCTTAATCCACAGACCATGGTCTTCACCCGCCCAACCCAACTATGGCCAAGAGAGACCCAAACTTTGATTCATTCCTCATCTGGCCTCTGCAGCCAAGCTCTGCCTTCCCCAACACATCATACCCTTCCTGGTCATCTCCTTCTCCAACCCCATCCAGCTCCCTGGCCCCACAGCAAGAGGGAGTCAGTAGAGGGATGAGAGTCAATGATCAGCACCAGGTTGTGTGGTGCCATGGGGCTGCCATACAAAAGTCCCCCTGCACCAGAGAGCCGCGGAGAAGAGGAACACAGTTCTGTGTCTTCGCCTCCTCTTTGTTTAATATAAAGATATTAAAAGCAAATCAGGAGCTTTTCACACCTGTGATCACTACACTGAAAATTGCCACCGGAAGGTACACTTCTAACCCTTAACTGAAAACCTCATTAGCGGCAGTCTTTAACTGCTGTTGCTCTCCTGCCTTGGCCTGGGCTGTTCAGTGGAAAATGTGAAAGGTTTTTCTACTTAAGGTGAATGAACCTACTCCAAAAACGACAACTTAAGGAGCAATTCCAAATCTTAGTAATGCCTCCTGACCTGGATCTTTACAACAATTCGACCAATTTTACTCAAACGTTGCAAGAAACTTCTTATTAGCTTCCAGAGCACGCTCATCAGTCTTCAGAGCAATGCAGTTGTGTGAAAAGCTAAAAATAGGACCCCCATGGAAACCTCTTTTAGCCCTCATGGTGACGGGATGTGACACTGGTGTTGCACTACGTTCTGCTGCGGGGGGTCTGTGGAGCAGGATGGTGGATGTCATTGTAAATACTGGTGTGAGAGAATGTCCTAAACACAAGGTTACCTGAGCCCATCACTGGATTTGTCCGCCCAACCGAGAAGGTCCGACCCCTGCAAAGCCAGGTCCCACTTGAACCCCTGGAATGAGTCTTACACATCCCACTGCACATCCTCTTCTCCGGTGGGGAACATCTGCCCTTCGTGCATGGTGGTACTTGCCTCTGACGTGTGCTAAGCTCTTCCCTGGGGCTGAGGGAGAGCATGGGCACTGCACCACGCGTGGAGCCCCTGCTACCTCTCTCCTGAATGCAGTCACAGGTTTCCTCTCACCTTCCTGCACCCATGATAATGAAGTCACACTCAGAGCAGTTATCACCACCCTGAGTCTCTCTTTAAAAGCAAAAGATCAGGAGAGCACCTCATTGCCAGCATGGAGAGATTAGTGCTGCCATGCTCCAAGCAAAGGCATTAGGCAATCGGTATGCTCCTACGTAACAGGTGCTGTGAATTGTTTTTAATTTCTGTATTCCTTTATTGCCATTTATTTGAAAAGAGAAAGAATTGTGTTACTTGGCTAGAGAGTCACAGGACAGCAAACCCATGTCTGCCATGACCGTGAGACAGCCGTGGCACTGACAAGCAGCACCTGATCCTAACTGCTTTTAACAAAGCTATTACTTTTAAAACTCAGTCAGCCTATTCATGTAATTCCCTATTATGCTCAAAGAGCTGACACTGTAAACCGTTCCAGGCTTGGATGATGTCCATTGAGGGCTGCTGCCTATTCAGCACTTGTCTTCCTCAATTATTGGAAGGACAGGAATTTTGGTGCAGCCTCGGGGGGGGGCAGCTTGCCCTCCTCACCTTCCCCAGACCCCTGGCATCAGGGCCTCCATGCCCAGGGGTGTCCAGAGCATGGATTTACGGCAAGCTGTAGAAGTTTGTTCATCACCTCTCTTCCAGCCCCTTCAATCACTCGTTTCCAGGTGATCATTTTCCTGCTCTCAGCCTGTGGTTTATTTTTGAGTTTAAACCATTGCCACCATTTAAAGCTGTGGCAATGTTCATTGCAGCCAACGGAGATCCAGCCAAAGGGCTCCGGTGGCTTTTTCCCTTCCAAGCACCTTGTCTAGTACCTTGCCCTGCACAGACTCAATCTGCAGAAGAACTCCCATCTTTGACCTCCAGACAAATATCCCCTCGGCTGGGGTACGGCAGAGAGGAAGGATGAGGCAGCCCAGCTCCACCAGCAGCTCCCTGCCAGCAGCCAGTATGCACGGTCTAGGGCCACTTGAAGAGATGCAGCTCTTGGACCGAATTGCTAGCAGGAGAACTCCCTCTTGTTGAGACACACACAGTCAGTTTAGCCCCAGCGTCAGTACCACGGCAGTCTTGAAGAGTGCAGTGTGGTGCCTGAAGGCTCGATCAGCCCTGTGGGAGAACAACTGCAAAAGAAAGGGGTGGAGATGCTGGACGGCCTGTGCTTTAGCATCAGAGAGACCTGGCCCTGCAGAAGACATAGGCCTTCGCTACTTGGAAAAGGTGCAGAATATCCCTAGGAGAGGGACAGGGGCAGAGCCCAAGCTAGAAAACCTGTGGGACAGCCACGTCGGGGTCGCAGAGTGGCAGAAGTAACCCCGTGAGCCGTGTGCGCCCAAGACAAGCCAGCTCCCACCTGCCCACAGCACTCTGCAGGACGGATACCCTTGGCCAAACACACGCCAAGCCCAGAGGACCCCTCACTCCGGCAAAGGCAGAACCGGAGCACGTGGTGGAAACCACCCCCAGCCGCAGCAGGGTTAGGAATGGGACGCCTCAACAGAGGATTTCAGGAGTGCTGAGACTCCAGCTCCAGCTGCACGCTGGACCTGCCGGCAGTTTGGAGGGAAGATGATGTGCCAGGCTTGCACGCAATCAGACGGCCTTCTGCTGCTACCCACAGTCCCTGAACCTCTTCCACTGGCCCCATGAAGCGGACTGCGCTGTCGCTGCCACGGCAAAGGCAGTGCCACGCGCCTGAGGCTGTGCTAGCTGAACTTCTGACAAGCCATTTCTGGTGCTGCCTAATTGTTTCTCTGCCGGTGACCCCAACCCTCCTCCTCCTGGTTCCTTTTGGACCAGTAAAATGCAGCTGCCCCACTGCCGTTTCTTTTTTTTTTGCAGCTGGGTAATTGCCAGCGACACTTTTTAAATCACTTCGGGGAGGTTTGATGAAACAAACTAGGCAGAAATCAAATTTCAAGTAACCGGTAGGAAATTGAAGAGAAAAATGTTTATGGAACAATTTTCTTCACTTCCTCAAATGGTGGAAATTGTTACTGTCACTCATAAATTATTAATTTCAATTTGCCCTGTTCTCTTTCAGGGTTGCAGGCTCTCACATTTTAGGGGATCCCGTTGGAGGCGTGCCCCAGAAGCGCTCCGGCTTACCAGAGATGGGCAGCAGCTCTCCCAGGCACCGGAACGGGGTGTCTCTGCCTTTTGGAGGGGGTCGGTCCTTCCACCTCAGTCCCAAGGGGGATTTTATCTGGCCACGCTGATTTAGCCAGTGCTGTGAAAAGCAAACAGCACGTTATTGATGACAAAACCACCTGCAAGGTGGGAACAGGTTGGTCTTGGGAGCTGTAGTAATTGGAAATCCACCTCTAGAGCAGTTAACTTGGCTGGGAGGTTCCCAGCAAGGCAGGTGGTAGGGAAAGTAATTTCCAGGGTGAAAGTGGCTCAAGGACTTCTGTAATTATCCTATTTGTAGAATTACTGCAAATGGAGCCAGAAGGGACTCTGGAGAAGCCGGCAGAGCCACGCTTCTCTCCAGTGCTGTGGCAGACAGAAGGACCCACAACCAGAAGCGGCTCGCCTGGCGTTACAGAAGGAGAACATCCCCAGCAGGGAGGTAAATTGCAAGAAGATTTGAGTGGGAAAGACAAAACACTGACAGAAAAACGGGACTGAAAACAGGGATTTTTTTTTTCTTTAGAGGGCAAGAGCCATAATTCCATAATCAAGTAAGAGGATGTGTTTGGCCAGGTGCCCATCCTCTTCAGTGATGAAGTGGAGGCAGCTATTAGAAATAAAAAAAGCGATATAGAACAAAATGGAGTGTCGGGGGGGAAATAGATAACCATTGATTTTGAATTAGAAGTTATGAAGTACAGAAAATTGATACGAGAAGCTACGCTCATCAGTTAAAAATGCATGACTTAGTGAATGCATGGCAGTGAGAAGGCGGTTGAAATGTTCTGTGAACGAAAAAAAAAAGTAGTGAAAAGTTTTTCGTTATAGAGATGAGCAAATTCTTGATAGGGCAGAAATGCAATAAATGCTTCTGGGCTGCCGTTGTGCCTCTATCACAAGAAGATGCTGAAAAACTCACCAGCGTTTTTAAGATCAAGGATGGTATTAAATGGCACTGGACTGGGATATGTGACGCAGTATCACAGGTCTGGAGAAGGTTGCTCAGGAGCATCACCGGGAAATCTTGGAGCACTGGGGGAGCTGGAGCAGACCATCCCAAAGGAGACGGGAGGCTGGGCGAGTCTCGCCTCTGCGTGCCAGGCGTGGGCAAAGCCAAGGAAAGTGGCACAGGAGTCATTGAAAGGAAGCTGGAGAATTAATGCCAATCAATATGGTTTTATGGAAAACAGGTCTTGTCAGCCTTCGTTTCATTCACAGAGGAGATTACATGTGTGGTTGATAAAAGTAACTGAGTAGATGTGATATACTTCAGCTTGGGGAACGCGCCCGACTTAGTGCTGCATGGCTGATTAAAAATGAGCACTCGACTGCATCAGGGAGAGACACGTGAGACAGACTGAGACTCGGGTAAGAGCTCAGACAGCAGTCGCTGATGGGGAGCTGTCACTAAATCTGTGTTTCTCGTAATGTTTTGTAGCAGGAGGCTTAAAGTAGTCAATATTTTCATCAATGATTTGAACATACATATTAAAAACTCATTCACAGAAAATTTGTGGCTGACGCAAAGAATGGAGAGATTGATAAATCACATCGAGCTCTCGGCAGGGCTGGGGAGAGGCTGGGATCACCCAGGAAACTGGACCTTTTCCCGTAAATGTTGCGTTACAGCCCAGAGCTTCGTCAAAGAGTCCTACAGGTCGTCAAGGAGTCCTACAGGTCTGCACCTGGGGCTCTGCAGATGACCTGTGGCTTGTTGTGAGTGCACGCAGGACCTTGCGCGAAGTGCAGTTCTTGCATGGACTGAGGGGTAGAGAGAGGAGGGCAGTGATTCCACCTCTGAGAACAGCACAGGCGAAAGAGATGTGCGTGCTGCATCCAGCCTGTGCTGTGCGGGCTGGAGGACAGTCAGCGATTAGATGGATGGGGAAACGAGGGACTTGAAAGAGCTCAACGCGTCTGTCTTGACAAATAAGAAGTCTGCAGGCTGACTTAATCATCCCACGTAAGCACCTTCCTGTGGAAAAGATACTTTGTGGTGGAAGGAGCTTTAACTAGCAGAGAAATGTCCTTTAACTAGCAGAGAAACGTCCTAGTGAGTGGGCAAGGGAGGCAGGTGCCTCCTCCCTCAGGTCTCCACGTCTCCTGGACGGAGATGCCCTCCCGGGGATGCTAGAACTGAAGGCGAGTGACAGGTCTCTGTACGAGGGCTGAGTGGGTGGAATGAGATCGGCTGTGACGTGCTGGAGACCAGGAAGCCGCAAGGATCCTTGCTTGAACCTGTGTGTCACTTCTTTCTTCTTCCCGGCTCGGAGCACCTTGCTTACACGGACCCTTGCCCAGCAAACCTTCACCGCTCCCCCAGGATAAACTCCTTGGGAAAACCCCTATATCCCTTAAAGAAAGGATCTTTCCTCACGGGACAGAGGCCAAAGTCTCGCTGTTCATATTTACATTTTTCTCCAAGAAAACAAGGTATCCTGTGCAGTGACATACACTCGGGCAAATCTACTGACAAGTATGATGGGCAGTCTCCTTCTTCACTTGCTGAGGGCAGCGGCACCTGAGGCAAGAGCTGGTCTTGCTGCTTGTCCTGGTTTTGGCTGGGAGAGAGTTAATTTTGTTTCTAGCAGCCGGGGTAGTGTTATGTTTTGGGTTCAGTATGG
>JANZLQ010000092.1:310941-328971 GCA_026212715.1 Elanus axillaris | reverse complement strand
GGCCTGGGTGCCTCCGGGGATCGGGTTGCACTGGGGGGGGGAGCGGTCCTGCACCCCCCCGGGGCCGGTGGCAGCGCCGAGCTTGGGACCAGCGGGATGCAGGATGCTCTGGGTATCCCGGTGGGACTGGCGGCTCCAGGACCCCCGGGTTCGGCTTCAGAAAGTGGGTGCTGACCCTGCCTGGCCGCCCCCGGGGGTCACATCCAGCCTGCCTGGCCGGGAGCAGGGCGCTGCCTTGTCCCCAGGGCTCCCCGCGCACCCCGGGTGGCTTTGCAGAGCATCACCTCCAGCCAAGCTTCTCCAGACCCCCGCAAAGGGGGGAGGGAGCACCCCCAGCCGCTGCCTCCCGGCTAGGAGAGCAGGGTCCCTGCCCTTGATGGGGGGCCCAGGCCATAAATGCACCTTTACATCTCACCCGTGAGGTCAGACGAGTCCACAAGGAAAACATGTGCTGCGAGCGAGAGGGGCCGCATAATGGCTCCATTCAGCAGGGCCGCAAGGGCGCTGGTGCCCCCTCCTCAAATTACAGCCTGAGTTTCCTAAGGAGGCATTTCAGGAGCCAGATCCCTGCCCGTACTGTTCCTGGGCAGGGGAGGATGCGGGCAGTGGTCCTTCCTTGGCTGCCCGGGATCTGCCGAGCTGGTTCCCAGCAAAACTGTCACCCCCGGGGGGGACGTGAGCACTGTGCCCCCCCTGTTCCCAGCATCCTGCCCCACGTGCCTGGGAATGGGGCGCCTGGGTGCTCCTCCTTGCACAGGGACGCCCCACATTCCCACTGGATGGAGGGGGGGGAGATGCTGCACCCAGCACCGCAGGGCTCGGACTCGCTCCCCGTGCCACCCGTGGGTGCCGTGGGATGCGCAAGAGGCGCTGGCCGGCGAGCAGGACAGGGTGCGCGGGCTGGGCAGGCGGTGGTGTCCGTCCTCCATCCTCCCGTGGCCGATGGAGCCTGGAGGCAGCCTAGGAGCCGGACGAGGTGGGGAGGGAGGGGGACGGTCCCTAGGAAGCTGAGATGGTGTTTGCATCCTTTTCCAGCCCTCACCCTTCTGCAAGCCAGCTTGGTAAAGCTGCTGGTTGGAGCCTTGGCCCGTGTGGCTCTACCAGGCACATCCAGGCATCCCTCGGAGATGCCAGCTGCGGGTTTCAGAGGGCTCCGCTCGAGCCCCTCCTGTGACCTCCTGAGCCCCAGCTAGCGAGTAGCGATTCAAGGAACTATTTAGGGCAGAAGAAAAGGGCGTATTGGGGGCTATTTGGCGTTGAAGTTCTGAGTACTAAATACAGCTTGCTCCTGATTTTGAAGCTCTTTCATAATCAGTTACAAGTCGGTGTGACCCTCTCCGAAGCTGCCATTTGGATGCGGGCGGATGAGCGCCCTGCGCGCATGGGCATTGCTTTGTCCCGGTCCTGCTCTCCCTAACGCTTCCTTTTGCTAATCTTTGGGGTTTAACTTATTTTTCTTTTCTTTCTCTGCCCGAAGGGTTTCCGTTTACGTACGTGATCCTACTCCTGCCTGCACCGGGGGGAGCTCTGTCTTTGCCCGTACCCTGAGACTGGCTTTGGGTTGGGGAGCTGCAGCTGGCATCAGCTTGGGGGGGGGGGGGGGATGCCACTGGCTGGGACCCGGTGGTCCCAAGAGCCCTTTGTGCCACACGAAGGGAGCTGGGTGGCACCAAGTGATGGGTGACACGGAGAAAGAAGGAGCTCAGTGCCGGGGTGATGCTCGGGAGGAGCAGCAAAGGTGACAGCAACGCTCCGGGCGTCCGCAGGGATCCTCTGCAGCTCTGTCCAGCGCAGGGAGGTCTTGCGTGGGACCACGGGCAGCAGCTCCCACCCGAGCCCCAGGGTCTCCCTCCTGCTTTTGGGGCTGTGAGCCCGCTCCTTGTTGTTTAGGGGAGGCTGCTCTGGGTGAGGAGCCATCCTTCCTGACCCAGGAGCCCTCTCCATAGCCATAGGTAAAGGGGACGTGCTTCAGGGAGCAATGCGGGTTATTAATCTGCAAGAAAAATACTCTGCCTCTGTAGAAACCCCCGGGGCATTTGCGGAGGTCCCACGGATGCTCGGCGTGAGCAGGATGTGGCCACGTGCCGGAGGCAACGCTGGCATCGCGCGCTCCTCCCTGCGGGTCACAGCTCCAGCTCTGCCAACGTCCCCGCTCCTTTTCCTCCACATCAGCAAAGCTCCCAAGCCCCAGCCACACATCTTGGAGGCAATTTTTCTTTCTTCGTTTTCCCAGCCTTTGTAGCGCTTTGGAGAGAAGAAAAAGAAGCAGAAAATGTATTTGCACTGTGCATGTCTGCAGCGGCATGTCCACAGCAGCGTGTCCGTGTGGGTCAGGAGCGAGCTTTTAAACACATCTCCCAGTTATCCCCATTCCAGCGGTCACAGGGCACATGGAGCGAGCCCTCTCTGGAGGAGCCGAGACCACAAGACCTGCTTTAGACCCGTGCCCCGATGGGTGCCGGTCACCTCCGCAGCCAGCACCGACCCTACCCGGGGCTGGCTGTGCTCAGGGACCAGTCCATGTGCCGCACTGGGAGCACCAGTTACCCAGTGCCTCCTCCCAGCCGCCTCTCCTCGCAACGGGAGCAAGTTTATTTGCTGTCAAAGCCGCTGATAAACGAGGCGGGGGCCGAGCGGAGGGGTGCGGGACGCCATCAGCAGGCACGGTGAAGGAGAGATTAGCTATCAGTGAAAAGATAAGCACGAATCCTGCGTCCGGCGAGGCAGTGGGTGGGCTGGGGTCCCGGCCGGTGGTGGTCGCGGTGCCGCTCTTCTCCTCCAGCTTGCGGCAGGGGAAGGGTTTTTTCCCCTCCCGTCACCATGTTTCAGCGATTCCCGACTCCCCGCTGCCAGCTCGGGGCTTTCAGCACGGGTGATGCTTTTTGGTGCATCACCCACGATGCCCGCTTTGGTGGGCCAGGCTGAGCAGTTCGAGGCAGGACGTTTCCCAAGCGGAGGGGTTTCCCCTTGCAAACCTGCGATGGTTGCATCTAAAAACCACCAAACACTGAATTTCTAAAGGGTGGAGCGGTGAAGCCACCCCAGGTGGGACAGCGGGCGCATCGGCCGTGCCGTGGGAGGGTCAGAGCACCGCAGACCCTTCCCTGCCTGCGTCCCAGCAGAGCTGGCGAGGCTTTTCGGGGAGGGCAGCCCGAAGCCTCTTGCAGAGAAGAACCTTGTCTCCAGCCCAGCCAGTCCTCAGGGAGGTGGTTTGGTGGTTGATTGACCCCCCTTTGCCGTTAACACCGTGCATCCCCTCGCGTGCTCGCCCAGAGCGGAGCCCCCCACTCGAGCCCCGGGGTCCCCGGCTGGGGGGGAACGTGCCGGCCGCCATCGCAGCGTCTTGCGACGGCTTCAACGGGCTGAATAGATGGAGCTATTTTGGGCTCCGGCTGCAAGGCATTTTTTCCAGGCCTTGAATCATTTTTGTGGTTCTTTTCTGCCTCCTTTCCAATTTTTCACCGTCCACCGCTAAAAGGGGGACGCAATGCTCCCGGCTCGGCCGTGCGGGTGCTGCCCACCGAGGGGCCGGTGGTGGGAGCTGAGACCAGCCCCCCCGACCCCGGTACCCGCATTTGGCCGGGGGGGGCTGCTGGCAGCTCCCTCCTCGGCCCCAGGACAAGGCGGTCTGGCAGCCAGACACAGTCCTGTGACTGCGCTGGGTTTCGAGCGAATACTTCCTCTCTGTCTCCTCCTCCTCTTCTGCATTTGTTACATATAAAGAGGAAAAGGGGGGGGGAAAAAAAAAAAAAAAAGCAAAACGCATTCCAAGCTGCGGGGCTGGACCAGCCCGGGTGAAGTTTTCCTTGACTGCAGCATCCGCTCGGGCTGTTTATAACCCTCCAGCATCGCTCCCGTCGCCAGCGGGGACCAGGCGCTGGGGGTCTCTCCCCAGGGATGAGTGGGTGGCACCGGGGATGAGCAGGATTCCCCCACCCAGGGGGTTCCTGCTTGTGTCACAGCACGGGGAGCGCATTCCCCACGCCTGGGTTGCAGCATTGTGAGCCCCCAGCCACTGGCTTGGTGGGAGGGGGGTGTCGTTGAACACGTATCCCTGCTCAGTCCCCCATGTGTCCCATTCCAGCTGGGAGCCGAGCGTCTCTGGCTGAGCCCCCGAGGAGGTCTGAGACCCCATCCTGGTGTCGGCCGGGTTCAGGCTTGTGCCAAAACCGCTTTGGCTGATGATCCTGTGCGTGGTGCTCCCTGGAGGCGCTGGCACTCCAGGACACCCGAGGGCTCAGGGACACGTCTCGGCCGCATGCCGTTGGCATCGCCCAGCTCATACATGCAGAACGTACCCCGGGAGCTGGCTGCGCTCCAGCCATTCCGGCAGGATGGTTCCAGCCGGCCTTTGGGGTGCCGTCCCCAGCCCACCGAGCAGCGAACCTGAGGTTTGGATCACGTTGGGTCTTTCTGTGGCAGCCAGACAGTGCTGAGTGGAAATGCGGGTTCCTTGAGCTGAGCTGCCCCGTGCTGGCAGGGCAGGTCTGAGCCGAGGCGAGGGGGACTTGCTGCCCCTCTGCCCATGGAGGGGTTGCAGGGGTTGCAGGTGCTGCCGGCGCTCCGGGGGTCCTTCCCGGTCTGCTCCCAGCTCCTGCTGGCTCCTGGCCCAGAGGGTGCGCGGAGGCAGGGGGGTACAGGCAGGGATCGAGGAGCAGCGTGGGGATATTTGTGGCATGGGCGCTGCCGGCCTCCGCTGACCGCAGCAGCCTCCTGAGCGGGGAGATCCAGCACCAAGGGGAGACAAGCCGGGTGTCCGGCTACAGGCAGTTGGTTTTCCCTTGGGACTTTGAGAGCCTTCCCCTTTTTCCCAGCTTTTGGGGTGCAGCAGCCACCGGCCAGAGTTCAACTGACCGGGAGCGGGACCTCTCACCATCACGACATCGGTGCTCCCGGCGGGAATTTGGGAAGGAGCAGGACTTTCTAAGGCTTGTGGTGCTTTTTTTGTTTTTTCCCCCTGCAGCTCCTCGGTGCTCGTGTGCTGTCCGGGATGGAGGCAACAAGGAAGCGAGTGTTTAATAGGTAAGCACTGGCATTCTGCTTCATTGGACACCGCTTATCTGCCCATCCTTTGCTGAGCCCTCCTGGCCTCTCCGGCGCTGCCCGGGGCCACCCCGATGTACCCCGCAGCGGGGAACCCCTGTCCCGGGGGCTTCTGTCTGCAGCCGGGCTCCCCAGGGATGCTGGAGGCTGTCCTGCCTCTCTGTGGTGCTCAAAGCCAGCAGTGCGTGGGTCGGATGGGTGCTCAGCCCCAGTGTTGGGGTGCTGGTCCCAGAGCCCAGCCTGGGGTACCCACAATGATGCCCTGGGGTGCCCCAGCCCTCAGCGGGCTCCTCCATGGGGAGCATCACCCCCGCTCCCAAGCTGGGGGTTTTTTCTCTTCATGCCAGCCGGCTTTAGGGTGTAAGGATTTGGGGGTGCTGCTCTGGGACCCAAGGGACAGCGAGATGTCCCCCAGGGTGATGCATGGGGACAGGGAAGGTGCAGCTGCAGGGATGGGACCCCGAGTTTTCCCACGGGTGCTGCAGCAGCATGGGGAGCCAAGTCAGAGCCACCAGTGGAGGAGAAGCCACCGGGATGAGCCACGTATCCATCGTGGTCCCACTGGGGAGAAGCTGCCGGAGCAGGCAGGCTGTCAGGCAGGGCCCACCTCGCCTGCAGGCAGGGCAGCTCCAGCTGGGGCCATGCCAGGCGCTACAGCTCTTAGCCGGAGCCACGGCGAGCCCGGCACGGATGCTCAGCGTGAAGCCCCAGGAGCTCTCATCCCCTGCACTGCCGGTGGCTGTTTTGGGGTTCCTGTGCTACTCCCCGCAGTCTCAGCCGGCCACGGGGCTCGCCGTGCCCCAGAAGAGCCAGAGGAGCTCTGCGCACCAGCCCCGGGGCGTCAGCAGTTTGCAACCGGCGGCGAAGACCACGTAACCAACTAACCCACCGTGCATGAGCCCTCGTAACCGCTCGCTGCATGCGTTGGGTGCCTGCGCGCCGGGAGCAGGATGCGGTCCCTTCAGCGTGCCGGCAGGAAGGGAGAAGGACAGGGTCTGCCAGGATAGCGGGGGGAGGACAGTCCCACCAGCTCCTTGCCCCCCCCAACCTGCTCTAACCGTTAGACTCACTGCTCCTAACCTGTGTAATCTGTCTATTTTAGGGGTTTCTATAGTATCCATCACCGTAGGTCTAAGAACTCCCAGGTAAGGTGGATGGGATGGGTGGTCTGCTCTCCCTCTCCCGGTGGCTAAGGAGGCTTGTCCAGGGCCACGCGGGATCTGCCTGCGCCGCGGTGCTGCCTGTCCCACGTCCTGGCATTGGCCCCAGCGCAAGGTCCCCTCGGCAGGAGAGGGGCTAGCGGCCTTTGGGGGCTGGTGGCCCGCGTGGGAGAGGCGGTGGTGGGGGTGGCAGTGACACCGCTGCAATCCGCCGGCCATGCGGAGCTGAGCGAGGGATGAGGGATGCCGCGCTGGATGCAGCCGGTGGCAGGGATGGGGCTGGGCTGGGTGGCAGGAGGCTGGTGGCATTTTTCTGGCGAGGGTCCCATCCAGCCTGCCCGGCTTGGGGGAGCAGGGATGAACCCGGTGGCACAAACGCTCACGCCTGCCGTCTGTCCGTCCGTCCAGCCGTGTGCGAGGGGAACTTCACCTGCAAGGAGAACGAGGTGTGCGTCAGACCCGGCGAGTGCCGCTGCCGTCACGGCTACTTCGGTGCCAACTGCGACACCAGTGAGTACCGGCAGGCGCCCGCGTGTCCTCGGTGGGGTTCGCTGGGGCGGTCCCGGGGTGCTGGCTCACCCTGGGGTGACTTTCCAGAGCAGGACATCAGGGACGGGGCTGCAGATGCTCTTGCTTTGCCCTTGCCTGTCCCCCTGGCTTTGTCCCCAGGGCATCGTCCCTTTGGAGGGGTCTCCTTTGAGATCCAGTGCGCTGGGAGGAGGAGGGGGGGGGGGGCACGGACGACAGCGGTCCGAGAGGTCCCGTTGGGATTAGGGGTCTCCGCTGGTGCCCGGTGGCGGGGTTGTCCCCACGGGCAGCGCTGGGGGCTGACAGCTCTGCCTGCAGAATGTCCCCGGCAGTTCTGGGGTCCCGACTGCAAGGAGATGTGCAGCTGCCACCCCAATGGGCAATGCGAGGACGTGACGGGCCAGTGCACCTGCAACCCCAACCGCTGGGGTCCCAAATGCGAGAACGTCTGCCTCTGCAAGCACGGCAAGTGTGACCAGAAGACGGGCAAATGCACCTGCGAGCCCAACTGGTGGGGACCCCAATGCTCCAGCTCCTGCTATTGCAGCCACAACTCCCAGTGCGACCAGCAGACGGGCAACTGCCTGTGCCAGCCCGGCTGGTGGGGCCGCGGTTGCAATAACCAGTGTTCCTGCAATAACTCGCCCTGCGAGCAATTCACGGGCCGCTGCCAGTGCCGGGAGCGGACGTTCGGGCCCCGCTGTGACCGTTATTGCCAGTGCTACAAGGGCAAGTGCAACCAGGTGGACGGGACCTGCACGTGCGAGCCGGGCTACCGGGGAAAGTACTGCCGTGAGCCGTGCCCGGCTGGCTTCTACGGCCAAGGCTGCAGGAGGCGGTGAGTGGCCGGACACCGTCGCCGGGCCTGATCCGGCACCGCGGGCTCGGCGGGAGGTGGCAGGAGGAGGTTTCGGGAATGCTGCGCCGGGTGACGGGCTCCCTCTCGGCCGTCGTAGGTGCGGGCAGTGCAAGAGCCTGCAGCCCTGCACCGTGGCGGACGGACGCTGCCTGACCTGCGAGGCGGGATGGAACGGCACGAAGTGCGACCAGCCCTGCTCGCCCGGCTTCTACGGAGAAGGCTGCGAGAAGCTCTGTCCCCCCTGCAAGGACGGCCACACCTGCAACCACATCAACGGCAAGTGCTCCCATTGCAACCCGGGATGGATCGGAGACCGGTGAGTGCGGCTGGGTGCGGAGTCGGGGCCCCGGTGGGGCGATGCCCAGTCTCCCTGCTGCTCCCTGCCCCCGGGACTGGGGGTAGCTGTGGATTTCTGCAAGGCAGGAGGGGAGGGCAGGGGTGGGCTGAGCCCACTGGCACAGCCATGGGACCAGAGGGAGCCTGCCAGACCCCTGCCCCATGCCCCCCCGGGTAGCGTTGGGTGCTCACGGTGGGGCTCGGCTCTCGAGCCGGGATGCTTTCGCGCAGGCTCTTGCGCCCAGGATTGGTTCTGGGGCTCGGCGGCACCCGAACAGGGTGGACGACACGCAGACCCATCTCCCTGCCTGCAGGCAGGAGGGCCGGGGGGATGCCAGAGGTCCCCAGGAGCTGCGGGTGCTCCAGCGGCTCTGCCCTCATCCCTCCCCAGGTGTGAAACTAAGTGTCGGAACGGGACGTATGGGGAGAACTGTGCCTTCGTCTGCAGCGACTGCGTCAACGGCCAGTGCCACTTCGAGACTGGCCGGTGCCTCTGCCACCCCGGCTCCCACGGCACCTAGTAAGTGAGCCGCGGCCGGCACGCTTCGGGGAGCATCCCGGGGAACGGGCGATGCTCGGGAACCTCCTGCCCCCTCGGGTGCTGTGTGGTTTCCAGTCGAGAGGTTTCCTGCGGCGGAAGCGCTCGTGGGCGATAATGCGGATGATTTGGGGAGCAGAGGGGAAAGGACACGCTCGCGGAACCGTTAGCGGCCAGGTAACGCCGCGAGAGAGGGGTTTTGCTTTAGGGAATGCCTCTTTGGCAACAACAAACGCCGTTGACAAAACGGTGGTTTGGTGGGGTTTTTTTTTCAAGTCTAGGGTGGAATTTCTAGCTGAAAAGAGAGAGAAAACCACATCCCAGAATAGCAAATAGCCTCATGGGCATGGCATCTGCAGGGTGCTCCTGCTGCAAGCTGTGGCTCCAGCTGAGGTCTTCCTTCCCCCCCGGGAAAAGCCCCCCCGGGCGCACCCGCAGCCCCGTGCCCAGCCGGGGGGCTGAGCGGGAAGGGGCTTTTCCTTCCCGGGGGGATTTGGGGTGCCCCCCCCCCGGAGCGGGTCGGACGCCGGCGGAACCGGGACAACGTCGCTCCTTCGGGTTCCGCGTCCCGGCGCGGACGTCACCTCCCCGGGACTCTCCCCTTGGCAAACGCAGCGCCAGCCGCCCCGGAGGCCGGGGCCGCATTTCCCCACATCGGAAGGGCTCGCCATCCCAAAAAGCAGCAAAATTTGGGAATGGGGCGGCCCAGAGATGCCCGCGGCCGGCCGGGAGCTGCTCCCACAGCGCCAGGAGCTCGTGGCCCCCCCGGTCAGGCTGGGAGCCCGCTCTGGGCAGGATCCTCGGGATGCCGCCCGCTTCCCATGGGAATCGGAAACCATTTCAGCGGCAGCAGCGCGGAGCTCGGCGAGGGGGGGCAGGTGTGGGTGTCGTGGGGTGACCCCCCCCCCGGGGGCTCTGTCTGCGTTTGGGATCCCGGGGGAAGCGTTTCCAGCCACCCCCAGTCCCGAGGCTGGGGTTCCCGGGGGAGCAGGAAGCGGCCGGAGGTGCCGGGAGGGGTCCCAGCGCTGCCGAGGTCCATCTCCTGGCAGTCACCGGTGCCATCCCACGTCACTCGGCCGTCGCGGCTTTGCCGGAACCACCTGGAGCGGAGGGTCCGAGCAGGTGTCGGATTTGCTCCCGGCCCCGAGCGGGCACAGCCCGGGCGGCTCCGGTGGTTACGGAGAGGGGAAGGACGGGAGCGGGGCTGGACGAGGCGCCGGGGGCCCAGAGCCGGCCTGCGGGGTAGAGGGTCGGGTTTAGGCTCGGCCCTTCTCTCCATCCCTCTTGGAGTCTTGGTGGGTGCTGGGAAGGAAGGTCTGGCCGGAGCATCGCTCCAGCTCGCCGGTGGGAGCCGGGAGGGAGCTTGGGAAGGCGGGATGGCTCCAGCGCCCGCCTGGAAGAGCGGGGTACGGTTTCACGCTGCCCTAAAAAACCCAGGCTGAGGCCGAAGGAGGAGAGCGGGGCACCAAACTCGAGGATTTAGGGGAGCGGGGAAGCAGGACGGGAGCCCGGCATCCCACACGGGCAGGTGGTCCGTGCCTGGAGCCTCTCGCCCTCTTCCTTCCCTGCCGGAAAACGCCGGTGGCCGTTCCGTCGACGCTGGTGCGGGGATTTCTGCGGAAGAAACCCCTCTAAGCGCCATCGGGCGAGCGACGCCTCAGCTCTGAGCAGCAGCAGACGAGCTTTGGCTTAATTAGAGATGGCAAACGAGTAGCCCGCGAAACTCCCGCCTCCATCGTCCTTATCTTCGTTAAGGCCGCTGCGACGCGTCCCTGGTTAATTATCGCACCCCTGGCCGGGAGCCTGGTAAGCGATAACCTGTGGGGAGCCCGGCCGTCCCAAAGTTTGTTATTTCTTTTGCACAAAGATAAAAAAAAAAAGCGCAAAAAAGGTGGTGGTTTTGCAGGAAAAAGGTGCCATCGGTCGCTGCTCCGGCCACCGGTGCCGCAGGGGGGCAGCAATTCCTTCTGCAAGGAGGAAGAAAAACCAAAAAAAAAAAAGGAAAAACTGCTGAATTTTGCAAACTGCATCATAACCCGCCTTCCTAAAAATAGCCCGGCTTCCCTGGCGCTGCTGGGAGGCGTCGCAGCCCGTCGCGATGCGCAGCTTTGTTGGGAGACGGCGGAGCCTTGGCAAATAAACGCCGTGGTTGCTCGCCGCGCCGGTGGAGCCAAGGGAAAGAAAAAAAAAAAAATCCCTGAGCCAGAGGAGTTGGGAGAGTCGCTAAGATGTCGGCGAGGCCGGCTGGCATCTGGCTCCGGAGGGATCCCGGCGGCTGCGGGATCGCCGTGCCATGCTCCGCCGTGTCTCCGGCTGGTGGCCGGGGGTGGGAGTGGGATGGCGTCTCCCTCTGCCGCCGCCTCCCCAAAAATACGGAGCCCCGGGAGGTTTGTGGGTACGGCTGGCGCCCGGAACGTGAAGCGCCGGCGCGCTTCGAGCCGGGGGACGAGGAGCCTCGATTCCCGGCCGTGCCGACCTTGTGGCTGCTGTCCCTTTGGGAATAGAACAGGAGCTGGGACGGGGTGGCCGGCGTCGCCGTCACCTGGGAGCGCTCCTCCTTCCCTTCCCGGCGGATCCCAGGCCGATCCCGGGCACCGCTCACTCCTCCCTTTCTCTCCCGACAGCCAAGAAGAAGAACAAGAAGGGGAAGACCCTGACCCTGACGGATTTTCTGGCAGAGGACGGCGGCGGCGGCGGGGGCCCGACCTACATCCCCAAACCCGTCAGCTGGGCCGATGAGACCGACGACCTGGAAGGCGACGGTACTGTCCCTGCCCGGCTCGCGGATCCGGCGCCGGAATTCCCTGCAGCGCCCAAGAAGGAAGCGCTCGGCTTCTGGGCCGGGAGGGACGCGGAAAGGCAGTTTGTCCGGTCCTTCGCTGCAGGACGGAGGGAGGGGGGATCCGGAGGTTCCTTCCCTTTCTT
Source organism: Elanus axillaris (assembly GCA_026212715.1). Lineage (NCBI taxonomy): Eukaryota > Metazoa > Chordata > Aves > Accipitriformes > Accipitridae > Elanus > Elanus axillaris. Next base: position 317,582 of record JANZLQ010000092.1, on the reverse strand, counting down.
GCACCGCTGCGGGATGGAGGTTTGGGGGGGCGGGATCCGCGTGGGAAGGGTTTGGGAACCGCAGCGCCGGGTTTGGCCCTTCCCTCGGAACGGCCGCTGACCCCCAACGGGATGCCCAAACGTTGTGACGTTCGCCAGCGGTTGGTTTTCTGGGAGGAGTAATTAGAGCTCGGAGAGCAAACCGAGCTCTCGTCAGGACCGAGACCGGGATTTGCCCCCACGCCGGGAGCGGGAATGGGATAAAGGGCTTTCCTTCGGCGGAGCCGGCGGAGGGTGGGCAGATCCACCAAAGCCCGGAGTTCGCCGGCGAGCGTGGTGACCTCCAGCCCGGCATTCTTCCCTCCGAAAACATTACTACCGAGCCGTGGTATTTTTCCACGGGGCAGGCTGCGGTTCGGACGGGAGTTAATCCCAGGAAGGCTTTAGCGCTCCATTAAACGGGTCGCGGGCCTCGACGGCCACTCCCCTTCACCGCTCCGGTCTGCCTCGGTTTCTCCCGGGGGCTGCCGGTGCCGCGGGAGCAGCTGCTTCCGCGCTGGGTCGGAGAGCTCCGCCGGATGAATTCCGGGGCTTTAAGGCGCGGCTCCGCAGCCGTAAGGCTGCTGTCGGCACCCCTGCTCGGGTGGGAATTTTGGGGTGACTTTGCCGAATTTCTCCCTTTAGTTTCCACCACTTGGCACAGTAACGATGACGACGTGTACCGGGCCCCTCCGATCGACCGCTCCATCCTGCCCACCGCCCCGCGGGCCGCTCGGGAACCCAACATAGACAGAAGCCGCCTCCCGAAATCCCCCCCCTACACTGCTTTTCTGGGAAACCTGCCCTACGACGTGACGGAAGAATCCATCAAGGATTTCTTCAGAGGACTCAACGTGAGTAACGGCTCGGAGCCCGGTCTGGGCGGCGGGGCAGGGCAGCGTCGGGGGTAAGGTGGGCTGTAAAGACCAAGATTCCTGGAGGCTGCGATCCCCGTTTGCGCTCCGCCGGCTCCGTGTGTTGGTTCCCGCTTCGCTGCGGATCGGCTGAGGTAGCTCCCGGCTCCTGCAGGTATGTCTGTGTCCGGAGCTGGCTGTGAGGGGCGGTTTCCAGACGGCCGTGGCTGTCGGATTGCTTGATCCCAGGTGAGTCGCTTGACGGCCGGCAAGCCAACGGCTGTTCCCACTGTTCCAGCCACGGCGGTGACGGAGCGAGAACCCTTTTAAAGCCGGCGGCTGGTGTTGTTCCTCCTGCCGAACCGGGCGGAGAGAGGAGGCTGGGCTGGATTTCAGGGGGATTTAGGGAGCACGGCTGGTGCCCAGCGCCCACCCAGCTGCTCACTCGCTCCCCGGCAGCGGGGCAGGGGGAAGGAATAGGAGGAGGAGGTTTGCGGGTTGACGTAAAGCACAAGGAGATCGCTTACCAATTAGTCGCGGGCAAATGAGACTCGATTTGGGGGGAAAGGACATTTATTACCGATTAAAACAGACCCGCTATTCCCCGCTCTGGCGCCCGGAGTGCTGCTGGCGATGAGCTTGCCCTCCCTCCTGCTGGTTCTCCCTCTGCTTTTCCCTCCTCCTCGGCCCGTTTGGCCTTTTCTGCCCTTTCTTAAATACAATTTCACGGCGGCGCGGCGGCCGTTGCCGCTGCAGCCCAGCGTCCGCTGGGTCCGGCCCTCCGGAGGGGCTTCCCGGCCAGAGCTCACTCAGGAGACGTCCTGCCCCGTGGCCGAGGGCGGGAGATGCTCCAGGCAAGCCCGCGACTGCCAGGACAATGTTATTTTTCTCCCCGCTCTAAGAACGTTGGAGCCCTTGGGATACTCGGGGAGGAGGCAGGGAGGGCGAAGGTGGGACAGCGAGCCATGATGGGAAATGGCCGCTTCCCTCCCAGAAGGTTCAGCCTGGGAAATGCAGCCGGAGTCCGGCATTCCCCGCACAGCAGCGAGCGGTGCTGATGGCAGCAGATCGCTCCCCGCGCTGCTTACCTTGGTCTTTGATTTCCAGCTTGTTTTTCTAACCTCCCGCGCCTGCTGAGGCAGCATCCCGCTCCTCCTTGGAGAGGGATAGCCGGGTGCAGCTCCCGTAGAGGAGGAGGAGGGAGCCAGGAGGCTGCAGCCCGGCCCGCTGTAGGCAGAGGGTCAGGGCCAGGAGAGGTGGTGGGAGGCGTTAATTAGTGCCGGGGGGGGCCTGGAGGCGATGCCGAGGGCTCCGAGCCCTCGCCGGAGGGCATGGAACACGGAGGGTCTCGGCCGAACAGGTCCGAAACTCGGCAGGGTGTTTTTCCCGGGAGCCTGGGCCGAGCTCCGCAGGCAGGCGGGAGGCACCGGGACGGCTCCGGCTGGCTCCCGGAGCCAGCGGCTGCGGAGTTGGAGCCTCGCTCCTGGGGCGCGGGGCTGAGCAGCTCTCCCGGCCCTGCCAGCCGGTCGCGGCCGCCGGAGATCCGCAGCTGGGAACCTCTCACCGGTGCCAAATTCCTCGCTCCGAGCAAGCGTCGGAGGCGCTTTGGGTGGGAAGCTGCGGCGGGTTTGGAGCCGGGGCCGGGGGGGTGGGTTGAGCCTCCCGGCTCGTCGCCGAGAGGATTTCTTCGTTCGGTCCCTTGCGGGTCACGGGCTGCAGTCTCCGGTATCTCAATCCTCGCCCGTCTCGTTAATGCTGGGAAGCGAGAGCCCTAACGAGCGCTTCCCTCTTCTCTCCGACTGCAGATAAGTGCTGTGCGTTTGCCGCGGGAGCCTACCAATCCGGAGAGGTTGAAAGGTTTTGGTTACGCTGAGTTTGAAGACATAGAGTCCTTGTTCCAGGCCCTGAGCCTCAATGAAGAGGTGAGTCCCAGTTCCCGGAAAGTCCCAGTTCCCGGTGGGCGAGTCCCAGTTCCCGGCGGAGCAGCCCCTGAACACCCCTTCCCAGCCAGACCCGGCGCGTTCCTGCGCAGCCCTGGGTCTGGAGGCGCAGTGAGAGGTTCCGCCTCATGGATGGACGGCTGTCCCTCCTCGCGGGAGACTTAAACCGGGAAGGAAGGGCTTTGGAATGCCACCGGGTCCCGGGAGGAGCCACCCACACGGCACAGGCTGCCTGCTCCCTGCCGGTGCCGGCATCGCACGCCCGCGGGCGGCGAGGCTGACCTCCCCCTGTCCTGCTCAGTCCCTAGGGAACAGGAGGATACGCGTGGATGTTGCTGATCAAGCTCAGGATAAAGGTGAGCGTCACCCGCCTCGCCCTCTTCCCTTCCCCTCGCCCATCCGGGTGTCCGCGTCTCGCGCCGGCTTGGGAGTCATAACCCCGGCTAAGGAGGGGCAAACTGGCTGTCGTCGCCACCCAGACCGCCGGGTCCGAGCCCTGCTCCAGGTGTTTTCCCGGCCGGCACTTCTCTAATAACGCTCCCGTGCTGTCCCTGCCGCGCTAACTGCCTCTGCCGAGGGCTCTCCAAGGCGCTGGTGGTTCCTGCTGATGGAGAGCGGGGAACCCGGAGACGGCGGCTCTCGTCCCTGGGGGCTGAAACCGCCTTCCCTTCTCCGGCAGATCGGGACGATCGCTGCTTCGGCAGGGATCGGGATCGCTTCCGTGACTCCGAGAGGTTCGAGAGTGACTGGAGGGCCCGTCCTGCCAACACGGATAGCTTCGACGATTACCCGCCCCGCAGGGGCGACGACAGCTTCGGAGACCGTGAGTTGGCAGGAAAACGCGCGGGACCCTTCCCTTGCTCTCCCGAAAAACTGGGGGGGGGACAGGACGGGACGGGACACATGGATCCGAACGGGAACAGCGGAGTCGGGCTGCGCCTTCCCTCTGCTCCTCCACCGGTTACCAGCAGCTTTCCCGCGGGGCTTGGGGGTTGATTCCCCAGCGTCTGTAGCCCAGAGCCGAATCAGATCTTTCCGTACGGATAGTTCTTCCTCCTTTCTGTTGTTTTTCCCCGGAAAATCGGCGTTACCTGGGCATCCAGGTGTGCCGTGTTCTGCCCCGACGGGCCGGCCGCCCGCAGCCCGTTCCCCAGCCAGGTCGTCGGAAGGGCGAGCGGATCGGCGCCGTCTCCCGTCCCGAGAACGGTCCCAAGGTTTTCCCGGTTCCTGCAGGGGTTTGTGACCCTGCCACAGCAACGAGGGCAGGAAAATCCTTGCCGGTGTCTCTCACCTGAGCGTTCGGGATGGAGGGGTGCGCCCGGCTCATGCCAGCCGTCTCCTGCTTCCAGGATATCGGGACCGCTACGATGATCGGTACCGTGATGGTCCGCGGAGGGATATGGACCGTGGCTTCGGAGGCAGGGATCGCTACGATGACCGCAGCCGAGACTACGACCGAGGTGAGGTGGTCCCGGAGGGCTGGCATGGCCCGGTTCTCCCTCCGAAGCCGGGGAAGGGGACGTGGGATGATGAGCTGTTGCTCTTCCTCCCGGGCAGCTCTCAAGCCCTGGCCTTGCCGCGGTCCCTACCGGAGCCCGGCTCTGGCCGCCGGGTCTTGAGGCCGTTCCTTGCCTTAGGAAGAGTCCGGCCTGCAGGAAGGCATCCCGCTCTGCGCCCCGCCAGCCGGGAGGGATGGGGATTCACCGGGAAGGGTTTCCTTTCCTCCTGCAGGCTACGACTCCAGGATAGGCAGCGGCAGGAGGGCCTTCGGCAGCGGGTATCGCCGGGATGACGACTACCGAGGCTGTGGCGACCGCTACGAAGACCGCTATGACCGGCGGGATGACCGGATGGATCGGTGGAACTCCCGGGATGATTACGGCCGGGATGATTTCCGCCGCGAGGACAGAGGTAGCAGCTTTGCTGGGGCGGGGTCCGTCCTGAGAGCAGCTTGGGGCGGGATCCGTGCTCGTGCAGGGCGGGGTCCATGCTCATCCCTGGAGAGATCCGTGCTCATCTCGGGCGGGATCCGTGCTCGTGCAGGGCGGGGTCCGTGCTCATCCCGGGCAGGATCCATGCTCATCCCGGGTGGGATCCGTGCTGATCCCGGGCGGGATCCATGCTCATCCCGGGCGGGGTCCGTGCTCATCCCGGGCGGGGTCCGTGCTCATCCATGGCGGGGTCCGTGCTCATCCATGGCGGGGTCCGTGCTCATCCCTGGTGGGATCCGTGCTCATCCAGGCATCTCCGCTCCTTCCCAGGTCCCACCCAGCGGCCGAAGCTGAACCTGAAGCCCCGGAGCGCTCCCAAGGAGGAGGAGACCTCCGTGGCCCCTGCGCCCCAATCCAGCCGGGCTGCCTCCATCTTCGGGGGGGCCAAACCGGTGGACACAGCTGCCCGGGAGCGGGAGGTGGAAGAGCGGCTGCAGAAGGAGCAGGAGAAGCTCCAGCGCCAGCTGGAGGACGATAAGAGGATAGAAAGACGACCCCGGGAGAGGTGGGAAGGGGCCGGAGGGGCTGGAGCCGGCTCTCCGGGCTGCTGCCCTAGACCCACCCGCTCCTCCTGCTCCGAGCACCCGGATCAGCCCTGATTTCCCCCCCCCCCCCCGGCACAGGCATCCCAGCTGGCGGAGCGAAGAGAACCAGGAGCGGTCGCGGACGGGGAGCGAGTCCTCGCAGACCGGCACCTCGGGACCCCCCGGCACCGCGGCGGGAACCGGCCCCACGGGCAGGAGTAAGTGGAAGACTGGGGGGGGCCCGGCTTGTCCTGCCCCCACTCCCCTTTCTGTGCGGCTCAGGCTGTGACCCCACATTCCTTCCGGCCCCCCGCAGCCACGCGGAGGAGGGAGAGCGAGAAGTCTTTGGAGAACGAGACGCTCTCCAAGGAGGACGACGCTCCGGCTCCCAGCTCCAAGCCCAAGGAGGAGAAGCAGCCCCTGAAGGTGATGCCGGCTCCGCCGCCCAAGGAGAACGCCTGGGTGAAGCGGAGCAGCAACCCCCCTGCCCGCTCCCAGAGCTCGGACTCGGAGCAGCCCTCTCCCACCAGGTTGGTGCCGCAGTGGGGCCGGATAGCCTGGGATTTCCTGGGATCCATCTCCCCCGGCAGTGGACGGCGCTCCCTGCTCCCTGCCGGTGGGATCGTCTTCTCCGGGCCTTGGCCGTATTCATCATCATTTTTATTTTTATTTATTTTTTAATTTTTCCCCGCCCCCAGTGGCAGCCAGACGGCACCAGGCCTGCCCCTGGAAGACGGGGCACCCCCCAAGAACCCCCACAGGAAAGGTGAGCCTGGGCTCTGGCCCCGCTCCCGGCGGGAGGAGCGGCCGCTCGCATCCCTCCGCACGCAGCGCCCAAATCCAGCCCCGTCCTGGGGAAGGGGGGGCTGCCCGCCGGACCTCATGGAATTTTCTTCTCCCCCCCCCCCCAGGAGATGAGAACAAACCCGACGGCGGACGGGAGAGCGGTTCCAAGGTCCGAAGCGGGAGCTCCGGCCGTGGCCCGGGAGATTCGGATAGGTGGGTAATCCTGGAGGGGCCGGTGTCTGTGTGTGTCCCCCCAGCCCAGCTCGGGAATGTTGGCATCGGGGTTTGGACCCGGCTTCCGACTCTTGGTCCTCCGGCTTTTCCAGGAAAGAGAGCAGGAAGGATCACGACTCGCGACCTGCGTCTGAGCCAAAGAAACTTGACGAGACCCCCCCCTCCGTAAGCTCCCGGGGGGAGCGCTGGGCCCTTGGGTGGGATCCGGGACCCGCATCCGGCTCCAGCGGTGCCGGGACGCCGCATGGCGGGAGCCGGCTCCCTGGGCTGGGGCTGGGGGGGTGGGGGTGTTGG
>JANZLQ010000092.1:289060-308233 GCA_026212715.1 Elanus axillaris | reverse complement strand
GTGGGTGGGGCTCGGGGTGAGCCCTGCCTGGGGACCCCCCCGCCTTTTCCCCTCTCCCTGGTGTTGTTTCCCTCTCGTGGGCCATCACTTCGTGGAGACCCTCCCCCCAGGTCCCCTCCAGTCTCCAGGGGGCTGGAGCTGGTCTGCAGAGGGAACCCAAAAATACAGCGAGGGTCTCGAGATGTGACCGAGACCCCCCAGAACCCACCCCTGGGCTGTGGGGTGAGACCTGGGGGGGCGGGGGGTGATGGGCTGCGGCACTGCCAGCTCTCCCGCGTGGAGATGTTGGGATAGGGAGGGTGAGCTCCTGCAGCGAGGTTGGGTTGCTGGCAGCATCCCGTGACATCCTGGGGATGGGGACAGCCCCATTGGGGGGGGGAGGAAGGCTTCTGCTGCTCGGCAAGGAATGAGCGGGCCGTGGGAGCTCCTCCGGCTGCGGAAGAAAGCCTCCCCTCATGCCACCGGCCGCTGCACAGGAATTTTCCAGAAGCCTCCCCTTGCAGCTCTGCCAGCTCAATCCCAGCCCGGCACATCTGGCTTGGAGAGCCTGGGGGCTGCGTGTAATTATCCCGCAGATAAAAGCATAAACGCAGCCCCGTGTGGTGAAGTACTGCACAGGGAGAGGGGAAATGGCTCAAAATAGTTTCCTCTCTCCCAGCGTGCCCAGACCTCCACAATGTCCCCAAACAGCTGGGTCACCCGCGGTGCCATCCCAGCAGCATTCCCTTGCCGGAGCATCCCAAGGGACCATGGCTGCGGTGGGCACGTCGCAGGTTGCCTTGCATCAACACGCGAAGCCGTTCGCTCCTGCGGCTGCAGATAATTGCTTGAAACCTCGGCCCCGGGAGGCTTCAAAACCAGAGAGCAAATAAAGAGAAGCCAAGTGTTTGTTTTTGGGTTGGGATAATTTTTATTTTTTTTCGAGATTCGGGGTCTTGGCAGGGTGTCGCGGGTGTTTTGGGGCCAGGCTGCCAATGGCCATGGCCGGATCCGGCCTTGCCACCATCCCCTGGCACCGCTCTGCATCCCGGCGCGGTGCGAGCCGGTGCCCGGGGCTGGCAGCAGCCCTGGCAGGTCCCCGACCCCCTGTGCCCTGGGCAACCCCCCGCTTTGATCTGCCCCGTTATCTTTCCTGAAACCCCTTCCATTTGCAGCATCCCTGAGCTCCTGGCTCTCTCCACGGCCCCGTGAAGGCTGTCCCGGCCGCGAGGCGGCTGCGGGTGCCTCTCTGACGGAGCTGTCGCCTTCCCTTGCAGCTCCAGCCAGGATCCGGCAGCAGCCAAGAAGCCACCGAGACGCTTGTGCGGGCGTTTCAGTCGGATCGGCATGAAGCTCCCGCGCATCCCCCTGCGCCGCCAGAAGTTACCCAAGGTCGTGGGTAAGGTGCTGGGGTTTGGGGAGGGGGGCAGAGAGCCCAGTCCCGGGGGCTTTCCTCCTGGTGGGGCCGCGCAGGTGATGCTCAGCATCCTTTCCAGACCCAAACCCTGGCTCGCAGGGGCTCGGTCCTTCCTCGGTCGGCAGCTTCTGGATCTCAAAGCGCATCATTTTGCTTTGTGAGGGTGGGTACCGGCTGCCTGGAGCTGTGCTGAGCTGTTTATTGAGGATTTTAGGTTCCCCAGGTAGAGGAACAGTCCCTGTCACGGCAGTGAAACGCCTCCTTTGCTCTCTCGGTCCTGACCTAACCCTGCCCGGGCTTTGCACGGAGCCAGAGCATCCAAGCAACATCTGTGCGCAGCAGAGTTGAGGATGGAGATGCAGAGACTTTTGGGCTGAGCTCCCCACGCTGCCTGGGCACAAACCGGGCTTGCAGGGGGATGCTTGCACCTGGTGAAGCCCCTGAGCTGGAGCTGTCAGGGCCCTTGGGGACCCCCTGCATCCAGGCAGCTGGGGGACACTGTTCCCGGCACGCTCCAAACCCTCCCAGCCTGAGGAGCTGGGGATGCGCTGCCTCGGAGAGGAATAAACTTGGGGGGGGCGAGGGCAGCGCTCCCCACCCTGCACCGGCGTGGGGCTCAGCCCCGTGCCCCCATTCCCAAGCACAGCACCCTCCCAGGCGCGCAGCGCTGGTGCGACGCCCGGAGTAGCCGCATCCCAGCGTTGCGGCAGCTCGGCACGAGGCCGAATCCCCCATCCCAGGTGGGACACGGAGACGGACCCCGTCCCAGCACGCTGTGCCCAAGCTCCGGCACCAAAACGGCAAAGCCCTGCCCCAGAGCAGCGTGCGCCAGGGCCGGAGAAACATTCCTGCTGCAAGGATAACAGGATAACAGAGGCCGTGTTTGTGGAAGGAGCCAGGCAGGGCTCGGGGAGGACAGAGGGTCCCTGTGTGCGGCGAGGGCGGGGGGGGCTCAAGGGGGCTGCCTGCGCCTTCCCCATGCCGGCTGGCACCCACCCAGCTGCTCTGCGTAAACAGGGCGGCAGCAGCCCCGGGAAAGGCTGAGGATGCGGCACCGGTGCCGGAGGGATGCTCGGGATGCTCTGGGGTCCCGGCAAGGCTAGAGCTATTCCTGGAGCCTGGTTGGGGGCTTGGGGGTTGTTGTTTCACCGGAGGGAAAGGCTTCGGCCAGGGCTTGCCTCGTGCTCCCGGTGTTGTCCTGCACGGCGGAGCCGGCGTGGGTTGCGGCAGCTCCCAGTCCCTCTGGAGCGTGGTCCGGCATGGACCCATGCCAAGTGCCAGGTCAGCGCTGGAGGTGCTCGGGACCCTGTAGGGGGATGTTGTCGTGAAACCGGTGCTGGATTTTGGGGAGCAGCAGCAGGAGGAGACCTGTGGGAAGCATCCACGTTTCTCCCAGCCGTATCCGCCCATGATACATCAGCCAGGGGAGATAAATCCCAGGGGACCACGCAGGAGCCCCCAGGCCTGGCTCCGGGTGCGCTGCACATCCTCTTTTTATCCTTTGGCCCTATCCTGGGTCTCATTCGAGCCCTGGAGACGCCTCGTGGCCATGAGTCCCAGCCGCTTGTCATGCCTCCTCTCAGGAAGCATCTCCCTTCATCTGCTTCCAGCCGGCTGCTTTTAATTTTCCCTTTTTGGTTTTTATTACAAGGAAAGCCATGTTGAAACTGCCACTTCCCCCTCTCCAGGCCGTTTGCTCTTTAAATATTGCTGCTTGCTTTTTTTTTTTTTTTAATTTTTTTTTCCCCTTTCTCCAAGAAGCCAAACTATGTAGGGGCGAGCGTGCGTCGCTGCCGTCATTTTAATGACCCTGCATCTCTGAAGCCAGATTCCTTAATAAAGAATAGATGTTCTGGTGGACATCCCAATAACAGTTATTTTATTGTAAAACAGGGACGTGGTGCAAAGTCTGAGCAGGAAATTGCAGTGCGACTTAGATGGCTGGGGTGTGCGGACAGAAGTTATAAATACCTGGAAGCCCCACAGGGTGGGTTGGGACATGAACTTATCCAGCCAAGAGCCTTAAAAATGATCAAACAGAAAAACCTGTCCCTCCCAGCCCAGACAACTGTCACTGCTCAGCTTTTTTTTTGTTTTTTTTTTAACTGTTGAAACCGAAAATATTTTTAACACCAAGTTTTTCCTCTCTCGTGGTTTTTCTCTTCCGCGGTCGGCCCCTGCAGCAGAGGGGGCAGCGCCGGGATGAGGGGGGATGCTCCTCCTCGGCTTCGGGATGGGAGAAGCTGGCAAAGGGTGTGAAAAGTGGCAGAACTGGGAAAAGCCGGTGATGCACATCCCCCTGCCACAGGCATCCTTTTACCCTCCTTCTACCTCCTTTCGCAGAAGCAGAAGGAAAAGGAAAATGCAAACCACGATGCCGAAGTGGAAATTAGTGCAATTAAAGCTGGCAGCTCATTTCTTTCCCCAGGAAGGGGACGGTCACAGCGCCGGGACTTTCTTTGCAAAGTGGGGTTGCGCAGCTGACGTGTGACTGCCGGGAGGCTCGCTGGGTCCCCGTGGGACCCGGGGTTTCGGGGGGCTCATCCCTCTGCCACGCGCATCCTCGATTTGGGCAGCTGGAGACCTGCCGTGGGGAGGGGGGATAGGTGGGAGGTGTAAGGCTGCAGGGGCTCCGCTGTCCACAGCCGCTCGTCCCCAGGCATCGGGAACGCTGGTCACCACCGATGCAGGTTGATGGCTTCTGTGGGTGCGTGGCTGGGGGTCCTGGTGGGGATGCGCGGGGAGGGCTGTGCCCATGTCTGGGATGCCGTCCCTGTGCCCAGCACCCACCGGGAATGTGGGCAGGGGGGAGATGTGCAGCATCCCACCCTCCTGGCTGGCGTGGGGGCTGGGGGGCCCAGCAGGACGGGCACTGACGGCAGTTCCTTGCCCTCGTAGTGGCCCACCACGACCTGGAGAACACCCTGAACTGCAGCTTCATCGAGCCGCCCTCCGTGGTGGAGCAGCCTTCCCCATCCTGGTCATCCCGCGGCTCCTTCTCCTCCTTTGACACCACGGACGAGGGGCCGGTGTACTGCGTTCCCCACGAAGGTGAGCGGGGCGACCGGCTGCTTCCCTGGGGAATTCGGGGCCATCACCAGGGGCCACCTCCTGCTCGGTGGGGAGGCGTCGATCACCCTTGCGTGGTGGGGACCGTGTCGCCCCGGCTCCTCGCGCCCCGGGAAGGGATGGGGGGTCCCAGTGTTGCCTCCCACAGTTTCAGAGCTCCCTCCTCTGGCGTTTGCTGCTCCGGGGTTGTTTTAAGAGTCCTGTGGTGCTGGGGTCCCTGGCCAGGAGGAGGGAACGGGTGGACCTGGGGATGCGCTGGGGTGCGGGAAGGAACCGGGTGGGATGTGGGAGCATCTCGGTCCTTCCCCTTCCCTGGCATATCCCGACCCGACCCCCCCCGTGCTCTCTTCCCACAGAGAGCGTGAGCGACGGCAGGGACAGGGGGACACCCGCCAGCCCTGGGGACAAGCCGGTGGTCCCGGCAGGCGGGGAAGAAGCGGGCGAATACACCTTCCTGAAGGAAACGGGCTCTGTCAGGGCTTTCCCAGCCGACAGCAGCGAAACGCCCCTGCTCAAGTCCTCGGACAGCGAGCGCTCCTCCTGCGGCTCAGGCTCGGCCGGTGCCGCGCTCTACGCCCGGGTCGCCCGTCTCTCCAAGCAGTCCAAGGAGGAGGAAGATGCCACCACGGAGCCCCGCAGCTCCGGGAAGCCGCCATCCCCGGAAAGGACCAAGCCCCGTCCCCCGGACCCGGCCACGAAGCCCAAAGTCTCCTGGATCCACGGCAGGTACAACTCCAGCCAGTCCAACTCGCTGCCGGCACCCAGCCGGTCCCCGGAGCGAGCGGCTGCCCGGTCCGGCAGCCCGGAGCAAGGCCAGGGCTTGGCCAAGAGGAAGAGGAGCCCGAGCGAGACGTCAGCCGGCGTGCAGGGCAGAGCAGAGGAGAAGGGCGGCCCGCGGGGCAAGGAGAAAGGGCAGAAGCAGCCAAAGGAGCCCGGCGTCCCTGAGGGCAAAGCCGGCCTCGCCGGGGAGCCCCAGTCGCCCTCCAAGCCCAAGCAGAGGAGCAAAGCCAGCTCGGAGACGACGGAGAGCATCAACGGGGCGGTGCAGAACGCCTTCCGAAAGATGGGTGCCTTCCAGCCAGAGCGGCGGGCCGGGGACAACAGGGATGCTCCTCGCAGCCCCGGCGCCGGCAAACCCCGCTCCGAGCCCCTCCATCCCCACCTGGCCTCCGAGCTGGCCGCCCAGTTGAAGGAAAAGACTCAGAGCCTCAACAAGGGGGACGGAGGCACCCGGGCGAACGGGGTGGGCGCCCAGCGGGAGAAGCCCACCCCTCCGCAGAAAGCCAAGCGCTCGGTGGCCGCCGGCGGCCAGAAGACCAGCAAGCCCTTGCTGCCCACCTCTCCCCACCTGCAAAAACTGATCCCCGGGGCGGCCGAGCCGGCGGCCGGGGAGCCCAAGCGGGTGGAGAAGCCAAGCACCGTCAGCGGCCAGGACCAGGCTCTCCCCGGTGAGCAAGCGGCCAAGAAAACCCCCATTAAAAAGCCTCCCAGGAAGAAGAGCCGAGAAGCCAGCCTGGAGCCGCCCAGAGCAGCCGCTGTGCCCGCTCAGGCGGTGCAGTGACCGGGAGCCGGGCACCGGCCGGCCGCACGCCGGGAGGAAGGACGTTTGCCGGCACGGCCAGCAGGCAGTGAAGCCTGGACTGGGCAGGGGGCACTGGAAGAGCCTTGAGCCTCCATTTCCCACCTTCTCCACCTCTCTCATCCCCCTTTTCCCTTTAGCCCCAGGACCTGGTCCTCCCCATCCGTGCCCTGCTGCCTGCTCCCTGCCCGGGTCTGGCAGCTCGCCCTCCCCACGCAGGGCAGGACCGCGGGGAGCTGGCCCAGCCGCCAACCCGGGGGGTGGGGGGGGGCTGTCCATGCCTGGCATATCCCCCCCCCACCACCACCACCACTTTTTTGTAGCAGTATTATCAATTGCATAAGCAGTGCTTGTTGTACTAGACGTACCCACGGTATATTCTGCAGTAACGGAGCCGCTCGCTTCCCGCACCCCGCTCCGGTCTATCGGGCTCGTGGTGCACGGGAGAGGGAGGGGGCTGCTGCTCGGTGCCCAGGGCATCACCAGGGATATGTGCCCCCGAGTCCCGTCGCCGGCAGCAAACCCCATGCCCTGGGCTCCAGGCGCGGCTCTCCATTGCCGGCCCCGCCACAGCCTGGCATGGGGTCGAGCTGGTTTCGACCGATGCCGCCCTCCCCTCTGCCCCGGGGTTGCTTCTGGCCAGGAGGAAAGCACTATTTATGGCCGGAGCTGGACACCCTTTGGGCTCCCGCATCCCATTCAGAGGAGCTGGAGGGATTAGTTTGGTACGACAGAGCCTGGCACCTCTGCAGAGCGCTTTCCTAATAAAAATGTATTTCTTCCGTAGCTGGGTGCTGTATCTCCATGCCCCAGGCTCCCCGTGGGCGGGTGAGATGCCAGGCATCGCCTGGTCTTGCTCGGGTGCTCAGCCCGGTCCTGAGTGGGATGCAGTGGGGAGGTGGACGACCTTGCGGCAGGTTCAGGCAGGGTGGGGAGTATCCAGCATCCAGTATTCCCAGTATCCAGCATCCTCCCCTAGCCCAGCGAGAGCCCCGGGGGCTGGACGGGTCTTGTGGTCAGACCCTCTCCAGCGTAGCCAGAATTGGACCCTGGGGCTCAAGAGAGCTCTGGCCGCTGCGCAAACAAAGAGCCCACCCTTGACGGGGTGCTGGGACGCAAATTGGTGGGGAAACAGGGGGCTGGCAGTGGGGGGCAGGAAGGTTCTTCCGGGACATGACACGGTGCAGGAACAGGAGGTGATGAACCAGGTCGGTGTCACCAGAGACAAAATAGACAAAATCAACAGAAGAATGGGCACGCTGAGCCTGTGAGACCTGAGATGGCATCGAAGCCCCCCCTCCCTCCACCACAGAGGCCATTGGAGAAACAGAAGAGGCTTCCAGGAGGCTCAGAAAGTTCTGGGACTACGGCTGATAAGCACCCATAGGTTAAGAAAAGAGAAGGAGTTGAATCCAGGCAGTAAAAGGGCAAAAATAAATACAATGAAAGAGAAAAGGGGTTGTCACAGACATCATGCAGTCCCGTACAAATCTCTTCACGTCAGCACTGAAGAGGAACCAGCCTCTTTTGGGGGGGGGACCAGCCGTGATGCTCATGACGGTGACCCACCAAAGTGAATTTGGGAAAAGCCCCAGCCTCCTCTCAGGGCACTTTCTCACTCACGCAGGCAGCGAAGCTGGGGCTGGTGCCCCAGGGAAGTTGGGCACTGTAATCTCACCCCGGTCCCCAGGCTATCCTGGGACAGAAGAGCTTCACCAGGCATGAGTCCCTCCACGGGCTCCGATCACAGCCCCAGCAAGCCAGAGGAGAGCCTGCAAGCGAGCAGCCTACAGGTAAACGCAAAAATCCCGTGTCACGGACACTGATGTGTGTCCTGGCAGGTGGCTGGAGGCTCCAGCCCAACCAGGCAGTAATCCTCACGTCAGGGTGGCCACGGTGCTGTCCGGCTGAGTCTTGGGAATCTCCAAGGATGGAGATCCCCCAAGCTTCCACTGACTGTCCCAGGGCTGCACCACCCTTCTGAGGAGCAGTTTTCTTCTGGAGTCTGACCTGAACCTCCCAAGCTGCAGTTGGTGGCTGTTGTCCCCCATCGTCTCATCTGGCACCACCAAGAGGAGGATTCAACTCCATCTTCCTACTTGTTGGCCGCTCTCAGACCCCCTTCATCTCCTCACGGTCAGGCTAAGCCAGCCCAGCCCCCTCCACCTCTCCTGGTGCAATGTGTGCCAGCTCCACGACCATGTTGGTAGCTCTTCTCCAGGCCTCTCCAGCTTCTTCACATCCCTCTTGAACTGGGAGGCCCACATCTGGACGCTACTGGGTGGAGAGGCACCAGCTTCCTTCAGGTGCCCATGCCCACCCCCAGCATCCCCCACTATTGGCTTCGCCTTACTCTGGAGAAGAGCGATGACAAGGTGATGTTCAACCTGCGGTCCACCGTAGCCTCCAGGTTCTTCTCAGCAGGGTCCTTCCAGCTCAGATGGGTCGTATGCTTCTTCAAGAAATGCCCTGTGCTGCCACAGGCCATAAAGGACATCACCATTGCAACGGATGAGGCATTGCCACATCTCAGCATCATGAAGGGCTCGTTTCTCTGCATAATGTGACTGTGAATCTCTTTTCCAAGCATCCCGCCAGGGCCTGCACTTGGGTTTTCTCTGACTGACAGCACCCTGCAATAGGCACCAGTAAGGGGGCTTTGCTGAGGAGCCCACAAATCAGCAGAGGCTGAAAACCACAGAATTTCCCCTGCCGCTGTGAGTCCCACCAGAAAGATCATACGTAGCAGAAATACACTTGCTTTTCTTAGCTGCTTTCCACCACTCGCTTGGACGTGCAGAAACCTTTAACCTCAAGGAAAAAAACAGCTGAAGCCACTCACTGGAAGAAGTTGTAGTGTGGAGCACATCCAGGTCTTCTTCTCCCCCGGGAAGGAGCAGAGGCCACGTTCAGGAGCCACCTTCCCCGAGAGAGAGGTCAGGCTTTTGGTGACGAAGAGATGGCTTGACTAAGCACATTGCTTGGCCTCCCACGGCCAAGGAGAAGGAGTGGCTGAGGCTGGCAGGAGATGCTGCGACGGAGCAGGACCTGCCCAGCGGCCACCAGCCCTCCTCTCCACCGGCACCTCGTCCAGAGGAAGCAGAGGAGCACAGTGGCACTTGTGGCCCATCTCCTCCACCAACGCTGATCTTCTTCCCGTTTTGTCCCAGTTTCCCAAACCGAAGAAGGAGCCGTTGGGTTGGACAAAGGCACATTTGTTTTGGCTTGGCCGACGAGCAGCGATAAAAGCAAGCCCGTTGCCAACAATTCGTTTCCTATTTCAGGCCCTACCAAAAATAAAACTCGGAAGGGAAACTCCAATGAGAACGAAACACGCACGAGACAACGGGCTCCCGAAATCTTATAGGAAATTTCTCTCTCGGTGCTTGCTGGGAGGGGGGATGGCGGTGCCGGAGGTATTTCATGCTGGAGCGGGGATTGCGAGGGGCTTGGGGAGCTCCATCGGCTCCACCAGCACCACAGCGCAAGCCAGGGTTATAGGGATATAAGTATATATTCAGCTGACGCTTCATGGAGTGGCTTCACGTGAGTACGCTACACCTAGGGAGACGGCCCTTTCCTTCTTTGCCCCCCAAAAGTGGATGTAGTGGTCCCCGGTTGCCTTCCCCAGGACACGCAGCTCCAGGGATGGGGGCACTGGAATGTCCCCCCGGCCACGTGGGTGACGTCCTCGTGCAGCCAGCATCCACGGGGCTCCCCGGTGGCATTTGAGAGGCAATAAATAGCAGCCTTTTTTGCAGGCCGTGATCTCCTGCTTGCATGTCCCCCCCCGGCCCAGTGGCTCTGCTCCCGTGGTGGGGCTCAGCCCTGCTGCCAGCCCCGGGCACGAAGGAGCCTGCAGTGCCACGGGCACGGGCGCTGCGGTCCCGTGGGATGCCCAGCCCTGGCGGGAAGGACAAAGCTCCGGGGTACCCGGGGTCCGCATGAGCCTGGGTGGTGGCTCCGGGACCCTGTGCCACCTGGAATGGCGCGAACACCTTGAACCGGCACCTGCAGCTTTCCCTCTGGATGACAGAGCCTTTCGGTGGCTGTTTGCAGCCAGGAGGCACTTTTGCCACTGCAGCCTCTCCCTCTGCCTGAGGTGCCGCGAGACACAGGACACCGACATAAATCTATACTCCAGGAGTATATATTTTTAATATGTATACACACATGCACACACAAACATATATATATATATATATATACACACAAACATACATTCCTGTATGCTCCAGGAGTAAATTTTTTATATGTGTTTATATATTTATTTATATATACTTATTTTTATATATATACACACACTCTCATATGCTCCTGGAGCAGCTAGTATATATATTTATATAAGTATGAATATACACACTTCTATATTTTATATATATACACACACACATATTTTTACATATTTATTTTTGTATACATATATATGTATGTGCATATATGCATGCACACTTACATATTCAGGTAAGCCCCAGCGTGGCAGCGGGACTTTACCTCCCTGCACCATCCCGAGCCCAGCAGCAGCTCCAGGCTCTGCAAGCGGGACCTGACACCTCTCCAAACCCACTTTATCCCCACTGACGGGCACCCGGGGCTGGGCAAAAGGCCACGGCCACGCTCCTCTGCTGCACCACATTGCCTGGGCCAAGCTGAAGGGTGGGCTCCAGGGGACCCCCCCGCAGCCCCCCCCAACCCTCCAGCCCAAAGGGTGGGGTGCCCATGAATGTACCTTTTTTGGGGGGATGGTGCTGTGCCCTGAGCAGCCCAGGGCACTGGGGGGGGCTGCAGCTGGAGCACCCCGCTTTGGCAGGCATCGGGGGGGCGTGCAACACCTCCCACGGCAGCCCGCCCAGCAAGCCCGCTTTGGCTCCGTGTTAAGACTCTCCCTCACCCGATGGAGTAGTGGAAGCATTTGCATGTGATCCAGGGCACCAGTTAATCCCTGGCCGTAATGAACTGCAGAGAGCAAAGGGACGAAGCTCAGCAGCGGCAGGTCTTTGGGGCTGCAGATGCGTTTCTAGCAGACGGAGCCATCTCTCAGCAGATCCAAGAGCTTGAGCCTTTATTCCAGCCTCTGGACGCTCTGTCTGGCACCATTTGGGAAAAGTCCCTATTTTTTGCACGGAAAGCACAAGTGCGCCCGCAACCAAGCAGGAGAGGAAGAATAATTAGGCCGAAGATAGGCAGAGGCACCCGCACCACCGCTACCTGATTTATCCCCGCGCCTGGGCTAGCCTGGCTGCACGCCGGAACACGCCTGGCCTTGTTTAGTCTGTGCGGGAGCACAAATCACGGCGCAATGTCATCGCTCTGCCAGGGTCTGGATTTCATTAGGAGCCACATGATCGGCCCCGGCTGCGGCTGGGGGCTGGCCGCGCTCCCCCCGCAGAGCCGCACAGGATGCAGGGGCGACGGCGCAGGGCTGAATAGGCGCCTTGTCTGCAGGTGAGGAGCAGCAGCCGCCTCGGTGGGACGAGGGTTTGGTCCCACCAGGGTGTTTGAAGACCCTGAAAATATCCTTAGGGGATGGGAGTGTGGCCTGAAGCTGTCCCTTGCCAGCACGGTGGCTGGGGGGGGGGGGGCACAGCAGGATGGACCCCCCTGCAGCAGCCCAGGAGACAGGACCCACAAGTTTGGGTCACTGCTCCTCCCCAAAGGTCAGGTTGCTGAAATAGAGGAGCACAACCGGCAAATGGGCAGCGCCAGGCCAAGGGATGGAAGGGGCTGGCTGCAGTCTGCTGCGTCCCTGGCAGCCTACTGCACTCTTTGCATCCCGCTGCATCCCTTATGTCCCACTGCATCATCTGCATCTCACTGCATCCCTTATGTCCCACTGCACCCTTTGCATCCCTTGCATTCCGCTGCATCCCTTATGTCCCACTGCACCCTTTGCATCCTGCTGCATCCCTTATGTCCCACTGCACCCTTTGCATCCCTGGCAGCCTCCTGCATCCCTTGCATCCTGCTGTATCCCTTGCATCCCTTACATTCTTTGCACCCTTTCACCCCTTGCAGCCCACGGCCCTTGCGCATAACCCCCAGCCGAGCCCACGCACGCCTCCTCTCCCTCGCCCTGTCTCCCTCCCAGGCATGAAGCACCCCGCAGTGACCCAAGAGCACCCACACCAGCCCCTCCAGCGCTCCCAGAAGGGGAAGCAGCTCCCATCCCTCGCCCAGAGCGAGCCCAGGCTCACCAGGCAGGGCCACGCAGGCAGGACCGGGTTGTCCATGGGGTCGTATAGACCTGTCACCCCCCCCATCAAACAGACCTTCTGACAAGCCCTGTGTTCCGCAGGGAGCGGAGACACGAGGATCTCCTGGGCTGCTGAGCCAAACGGACACAAATTCGCCCTGGCTGAGCATCTGCGTCTCCTCCTGGGGAAGGATGTGCAGTCAGGACACGTGTGTGGAGCATCTCCTCCGAGTCCCCAGGGATGCTCAGCCCAGACAAACGAAGCCCAGCCATGTTTTCTGACACGTTTCCGACAACGCGTGCTCCTCTCGGCAGGTCAAACCCAGCTTTTCCAGCTCGGTAGCCCTTGCTCCGCCAGCTCCGTCGGCAGCCAGTTGGGAAGGGAGCACGGAGGTTTCACCCGGCACCACCGAGAGCCAGCGACCACCTCAATCCAGATCTTATTTTAGCTGCAGCTCAGGGGTGAAATTCCCGTTCAGATATTCAGCTCCAGAGGCCAGAGTGGGGGAAACACTTTCACTCCGCAGTGTTTAAATTGGAATAAATCCGGTGAGCCCGAGGCCGTGAGGCTCCCGTGGTCCTGGCCACATGCTCCCCTCACCCAGGGGATGAGAGTGCGTGAGGCTGAGCTCAGACACAAGTTAAAGTGACCCAAAAAAGGAGGGGAGGAGGCTGGGGATGGGCAGCAAAGCCACCATCGTGGGTGACCACCCACCCAGTGCAGGACGGAGTCGGGGGGGCTGGCGCTGGAACCCCTTCCCCAGGGGTGCAGGGGGCTCGTGCAGCTCTTGGAGGATCCAAGGAGGAGCTGGAGGAGACTCGGGGAAACCACGCAAACCAAGCTGGGTGAGGAGAGCAGGGGCAGTTTGCAGCTCCGTGAGCACCCTGGCTCCGTCCCCGGCTCAGGACCCAGCCGGGGACTAACCGAATGCGCTGTGGCTTGGGCTGAGCTGCTGTCGAACCACCCAATTCGTAGCCGTGCCACGGAGAGCGGAGCCACTGGTAGGATGCTCGCCAGCTCCCGGCCCTAAGCCCCAGCTGATGCTGCCTTGTGCCGGTCCCCACCGTAAAAGCAATAAAGCCACGTTTGGTGCAAAGGCCTTTTTTGGTGACAGCTGGCTGCCCGGTGAGACCACGCTCGCCAAAGGCTGAGCGGCCGTGGGGGGAGCTCCCAGCTCCAGAGCGGTGACTCAGAGCCGTGGTGACGTGTGGGTCTCCCACGGGGACACCAACCTCGGGCAGCCGTCTCCTGCAGATGGGTTTGTGCTCGGGCTTCTCTGGAGGATTATTCCTAACTGCAATCCGCTTCAGTTGCAAAAACGAGCTGTCCTGCTCCATGCATGTGGGTGCCCCACTCCCACTGCCCATCTCTGCTCGACTCGGGGTCAGCAAGACTGCAAAAATGCTGTTTTCCAGCATTTCTGAGCATGCAAATGTGCCCTTTGGGGGAAGGTAACATGCAGGCATCCCTTCCCTAAACAGGCAGTGGACACCTTTGCGAATCTCTCCAGCCTGGGAGGTATTTTCCCTGCAGATGGGTGCAAGAAGCCTGAACCCCAGAGGGGACCCTTCACCTGGGGGCAAAGTGAGCAGCTCCGGTGGGAAACAGGGTCATTTGGCCCTCTGGATGTCCTTGCGCATCCCATGCCGGGGCATGGGCTCCATACCACAACACGTGCTTGTTCCCCTGCTTCTCACCACCCACTTCTGCAGCAGCAGCAGCGTGAAGAAAGCCCCACGGTTGATTTGGGGGCTCAAGAAGAAGCAGCAGGCCAGGATCAGTCCCAGCTCCCTCTCTGCCGAGGCAAGGAGCATCCCACTCTCCCGGTACAGAGCACCCATGGCTGTGAGGACCCACATGTGGCTTCATCCTGCCCATCGGGGCGCATCGCTCTGTGCACTTGGGCCAGCGGCAGCTGGAGCAGGATGATGTGGTGGGACCGTGTACAGGTCCTGTTGGGCTCTTCTCCAGCCCTTCTCTCCTGGGTGAGCTCCGTGGTGGGGGTGGCAGGGTGAGGAAGGGGAGAAGGGGCTTTCTGGCTCTGTTTTTCCCTCCATAGCTCAATGCAGGCCACATTAAGGCTCCTTCTAGACATCACAAGCCAACTACATGGTTGTTTCTGCTCTCAAGCCCCTGGGTCCCGCTGCCATGATATCCTCCTGGGCGCTAGCAGGTCTTGGGGAGGGCCCATGCTCCCTCCTCCCATGCTGGGCCACCTGAGCTGCTTGTGGCACCGCTGCAGACACCGTCACCTGGTCAGGGACTCCCCCACCCCAAACTGATCCCACACCCCAGGAGCCTCACGCACATTCCAACACATCATGATATGCTCCCTGCCTGTGAACTGCCTGGGGCGTACAGAGCATGGAACACATGGAACACCCCTGGGTCATCTGTGCTCTCCAGCCCCGGTCCCCACGTGTGCCACCCACCCACCTCCCCCACGGTCCCAGACCCAGCCTGGGGCTGTGGATTGTCCCCCCCACGCAACCCAGCTGCAGTTCAGCTCACTGAGCGTCTTCCCTCAACTCAAAGCCCCTTGTCCCTCTGTCCCCACGGCACTCGTGGAGGTCCCCGCGGACTGCCCTGTTCCCCAGCTCCAGCTCCATCCACTGCAGCGGGTTTGCCCTGCACCACCACCAGCATCCTGGCCCTGTGCAAACCAGGGCCAGCTACCTCGTGGCATCCATGCCGGCTCAGGTATTTGGACCAGGTCCCCCAAAAGCCCGGCTTTCGCAGGCCCCAGCCCAACAGCCTGCAGAAGGCAGCGCCCGGAGCCTGCCGGGCTAATGAGAAGCGCATGGGACCCACATCTGGTAGCGATTGAGCGGGGAGCAGCGCTGGGAAGGGAGGAAGCGCAGATTTCCTGCAGCACAAAGGAAGGGAGAGGAATGTCCGTGGCGGAGCGGAGGCCCCGGCGTCCCCCCTCCCTCCGCCAGCGCAGCCGCAATGACTTCAGTAGGGGTGCAAAGGCACCAGATCGTGCCTTGCTCCTTTGGCGGCACTGCTGGAGGTGTCCCTGGGAATGTGGTCCCCTCTTCCCTGGGCTGGGCCCTTTGTCTGCCTGGCTGCCCCCCTTTCCCCTTGCAGGGTGCACAGGCACCCCACAGCCGCGGTGCACGGCTCACGGCCATGCCAACCCTCCAAGCCTCACGCACGGTCTCTCCCCTCCAGTCTGGTGCCACTTGGGGTCAAGGTCAAGACCTTGCTGCTCAGGGTCTGGGGTCAAGACAAGCCTCCCCACACCACCGGGCTCCCACTGCCCCTCAAAACAGCCTTGGGAAGAGAGCAGAAGCCCCAACAAGGCAGTGAAGGTGGCAAGATCAAAGCAGGGTCTGCTCCGTGCCGTGCCGATGGGGATGTGATGCTCGGAGGGGATGAGGCGGGTTGCATTTAGGTCCTCACCAGTGCAGGCAGCCATGTCGGGGACAGGCAGCTTGCCTGGTCCCGTGCTGCTACCAGGTGAAGTCTTGGCCACCGTACCTGAGCATCCAGGGCTGCTGAAGGGATTCCAGGTTGTACTGCCCAGGGAAAACCCTGGGACAACGAAGCCCTGCGACAGCAAAACCCTGGCTTCAGGTGACACCTGGAGACGGGTATTTAGCAAAAGCTGCTGTCAAATCTTCATGGCAGAGGATGAGGATGTTTTTACCCTGGTCTTTCCTATCACCCAGCCAGAGCTGAGCAGCATGTCTAATAGCTTTTAATTAAAAGACCCTTATTTCCCTTCCCCAACAGCTCAGCAGGCTACAGCCACCCAGGCTCTGCCTCCGGCAGCTCCGGCACAGCAAAAACCACTTGGCAGTTCCCAAGGATGGGGTTGGGGTGATTCCACCTGTTCAAAATACGGGGCAGCCATTTCATGGGGACATTGCTGCCAAGCTGGGGGAAGAGCAAGCAGGGGATGGGCAGGACAGACGGACACAGCAGGGTTAACTCTACAAGGCAGCGGTCTAAGCAGCCCATAGGCAGAGGGGTCTGCAGTCAGCCCACCCAAAGCCTCTCCAGCCCTTGGGATTTGGGGATCCTTGGATGGAAATCAAAGGCCACCAACTGGGGGGAAAAAAGGGGGAGGGGGGCAATTTATATTCAGGGATATTTTAGGGATGCCCCGTCTGCCTGGGGATGCTCCATGTTCTTCTCCACCATGGCTGTTTCTACTCCCCTCAAGCTGGCAGCACAGCTTTTGTAGGCTTTGAAGTCATATTAAAGCCGATACCTTTAAGACATTTTTAATACATTTCAGTGGTTCTTTCATTTTGCTAATTCAAGCCAGGAACCTTTTCATGCGTGCCACTGAAGTGAATTTGCAACTCGGCCTGAGCTAAACATTGATCTCATTACCTGCACCCGAGCGCTCACGAAAAGAACCCGTCGCCATCCCAGCGGCATGTTTGAAGTCAAAATGCGCTTAATAAACTCCGTGTGTTTTAAGGGATTAGAAGGGATCCTCGCAGCCGAGTGGTCTCGCCCCTCTCAGGGCTCCCCAGTGAACCCACAAATGTTGCCCAGCTTTGGTCTGGCGCAGTGTCTGCAGGGAATGGCTCCCAGCTCACCGGCTGGAATGAAACCCTGAAGCCAAGAACCCGGAGAGTGAAATTCCTCCGACACCGGTGATGCCGGGGTGTCACGGCATTTTTGGCGGCAGCAACGGCAGCAAAGTCACCCCGTACAGTAACTCCAAATCTGCCAAACGCCATCTGAAAGGCTTTTGATCAAGTCACCGAAACCATTATTTTAACCGCTTCCAAGCCCAAGGAGCGGGACGCCCCGCCTGGGCATCCCACGGGACGGGCTGGAGAGAAACCCCCGGGAAAACTCGGAGCGCGGCTCCAGCCGCTGAGGCACGGCTGCGCACACGCTCACGGGTGCCGGGGGATGGCGGAGGTGCCGGTGGTTGCCGCTGCCGCCGCCGCTCCTCGCCCTCCGGGCAACAGGTCATCCGCTCATTTTGGGAGACTCATCATCCCCCGCCGCCTCCCCCCGGCTTCTTTCCCCTGGCACTAGACTGGCAGCTCGGTGAGGTACAAGAAATACCCGGTCCCGACCAGAAAGGAGTCCGGTGCGGTGCCTACCGGGCGAACCTTCAAAGCTCTTACCGGCTTCCGACGTGCTCCTGTGCCCCCCGACACTCTCCAGGTTCGGGGAAAGAAAGAAACCGCAGCTGGGAATAGGCAGATGAAAGAAAAGGGAGGGAAAAAAAAAAAAAAAAGGAAATACTTTATTATTGCCTGCTCTGCTTAATCTGCCTGACTCCATAGTCGGCAACCATTTCAGTGCCGTTCTGCCCCTGTTTTGTCCAAAATACACGTGTTTGTGGAAGAAGGAACGACAGATGCTGAAATGGCCATATTAGGTGTCCCCGACAATACCCTCTCCGCCAGTGCCGCATCATTTTATTGAAGGGAATATATTCGGCTTCAATCAACAAAACAAGTGCATTTCTCGCTACCCCCGGCTGACATATGTATAGAAACCATTCGCACGGAATTTAGCGGGTTACTCTTATCGTCATCTCATCATCATCATTAATTTTCCGACGTAATAACCGGCCCGTGGTACTAGAATAAAATGTAACTTCCCGAAAAGAAACGGCGCGATTTGCTTTATTTTATACAACTTCCCTCCCGCAACACAGCTAAGCTGTGGATAGAACCTGCTTCGATCCGAAAATTGTGGCGATGGGTAAACCGTCTTCCTTTCAGCTGGACCGGGTCGAACTCTGCCGGCATCACCTCGGAGTTTGCCAGCGGCAGCATTTACTTCGCATTTTTACAATTCTCTCCTCTCCCCCCCCCCCTCTCCTTTCCCCCAGGCACATCTTTCAAAGCAGATGCACATTAAAAAAATATATCCGAAGCCGAGTAAATGCTAGAAATAAACCATCAAAAGTGGCTGCCAGTTCTTCTAGTTCATGTTCAGTACAGCTGCCCCAACCACAGCCTGCATGTCGGAGAGGGAGAACGGGCATTGCAGGAGATACACATCTATATGTCTTTATGGACATATACACACACACACACACATTTACAGAAGTATAAATACGACGGTTTTAGAATCTTAAAGAATTATAAAGAAGACGGTTCTGGGCTGTAAGTAATCGTTGAAAGGCTTAAGCTTCTGTCTCTTGTTAATCGCGATTAGCGTTTCTCAAAAGGACGTTGACTATCCCAGCGTCTATACTGAACTTGTAGATCGATGTGGTTAAATGAAACCAAACCCCGAGGAGATTTTGATGGCATATTGGGCGGCAGACAACGTTTTTACACCAATCCTGCAATCCCCATTCCACCCGAAGGAATATTTCGTTGTGTCAGGGAGGCAGCTGCTGGGACCGCTGTGCTGGGACTGGCTCGCTGGAGGAGTGTTCCCAGGGCGTTTGTTGGGAAGAGCTCTTGGCCAAGAAAACCCCTTCGGGTCGGTAGGCAATTCACCTGAGAGGAACATCGACAAACCCTACGGACCCAGGAGACTTCGGAGCCTGGTTCTTGCTCATTTCGGCTGCGTTTGTGTTCAAGGATCTGCGGTGCACCTTTCTTTTGCGGGGCTCGTTTTCGAGCCCTAACCCCGGCGTATCCGCAACGCACGTCTTTCCACCATCACTCCCACCACTAAAACCTTCTCCCCCCCCCCAAAAAAAAAAAAAGAAAAAAGAAGAAGACACACGCCCAACGAGGCAAAGAGGAAGAACGACAGTCTCCTGCGCGCCTGGGGCTACACGGGGCGAAGCGGGAGCGGGGCAGGGTCGAGCATCCCCTCGCCCCGGGGCGGGGGAGAGGCAGGGAAGAGGCAACTAACCTGCCGGGAAACGTCTCTCCGGACCGGCATCTCCTCAGGAAGGAGCGAGGGAGAGGGAAGAGAGGAGGCGACAGCTCTCCCTGCGGCAGCGGCGAGAGGTGCGAGGAGCCGGGGGCCGGCGGCGGACGACCCCCCCC
>JANZLQ010000092.1:256293-273180 GCA_026212715.1 Elanus axillaris | reverse complement strand
GGGGGGTGTCTCTGTACGATACGCCGGCTCCCTGGTGAACCCCACTGTCTGCCAGCACTGCTCCGCATCCCGCCTCGCCCCCGTGCTGCCGCTGCTGCCCTGCTTGGCACCTCTGTGTAGTGGCTTGTGAGCAACGGGCTGACTCGGTCACCCTCATAAATACTGGTTCTGTGATGGTTCTGGTTGTTTGTGCTGTGTTCCCCCACCTAAGAGTCCACGTGGGGAAGCTGCTCTGCCAGCCGGCGCTCAGGAAGATCCCCCGAAAGCTTGAGGAAAGGGAGGGTCGTGCTACCCACCAGCGCCCTGCAGCCATGTTCCTCCTGAGCCCGGCAAGGGAAACAGCCGGCTATGCCCAGTGCGTGCAGACCCTGCCCAGGAGCCGCCGGCACATTCTTCTGGAGCCAAGCCGACACATGTGAGCTGCACAACGCCTGGCCGGGTCTGCTGGGCACTGCCAAGAGCAGCTTTGCTCTTCTGACATGGGCGTTGCATTCACGAGGACAGGCTCCAGCCAGACCCACGGGAACTGGGACCCCCAAGGGGCTGGGGCAGCCGTGCAAAGGTAACCCGGAGCTTGGGCTTTACAGCTACACAAACAGAACTGTATTCACCCAGAGGGGCTGAACCCCTTTGTGAACAGCAGGGCTGATGTTGAGCAGGACCAGGACAGGTTCATTAAAGCTGCCAAAGGTTACGAGCTGAACGGATGGGAGAACTTGTGAACCAGTGCAAATAATGGGAATTAAAGTGTGAGTCACTTGAGATAATCCATAGCTATCCACATCCTCACTGTTGGTCACTAGGGAAGTTTCCTTCCTGTGATAAGTCATTCTTTAATAAAAAAATAAAAGTATGCAACAGGTATCCAGAGAGGCAGACTTAACTCTCCTTATCAATTGCTGGCTTTTAATCTCTGCTAGAAAGCATTGTCAGCAGGATAAAGGCAAGTAGAAGGAACAGTAGTGATATATATCAGGAGCAAGGGAGCCCAACACGGCGCTAGGGAAGAGCAGTAAAAGTCCAAACAGGACAGGCTGAGGTTCAAAACACTTCTGTGTTCTCTTATGGAGGAAAGTTGATGATAGAATTCACATCGCAAAATACTCTCGGCTGTCGTTGGGGCTGGGCTCACCCAGTGTGGGCTCTTGGTCAGCCTTTTAAACTGGTGAACACCTAGGAGTTGTGGAATGAGCCTCGTAACCATCAGTATTTAATCTGTTTTAAAATGTTCATTTGTGAAAATGCAGAGAAATTGCTGTTAGGCTGTGCCATAAAAAGCAAGCGTGGATATGGGGTACCCCCCCAGCGCAGCCAGGGAGAGGCAGGGAGTGACAGGGACGCGGCTGGCAGGGAATTAAAGGATTGAAACATAATTAACGGCAGCCTGGGAGGCAAGCGTGCCCTCTCAAGCACACTTGTGTTTTTTTTTTTAAATAGGATTACAAAATTGGTCGCTTCATCTGTGTCACATACACCATCCTCTTACACTAACGTGCCCTGCGCAAGCGCAGAACGTATTAATTGATTTTAAATTGTCTACCCATTAATGCACACACAAAAAAAGGGGATTGTCAGCAGCCACTGCCACCATGGGAGCCCTCCTACAATGACTTGCTCCTGAAAATTGTACCCTCAGGAAAAAAATAGAAATCCAAACTAAACATCATCAGCAGTGCTTTAAGATGGCAGCCCGTAATCGTAGGGAGAAAAAACATCGGTTCCCCTATCTGTACCCCCGTACGTTTGATCCAGCCAGATTTAAAAACCACCCCCGTGTGCAGCTCACAACCCCGTTTCACAGAGTACAGGGAGACAGCCACTTGCCGTTTTACTGTGGCTGATATTACACCTATTTTCCATAGCAGTCTCTTTCTCCAAATTAGCTTAAAAAAAATAAAATCATATTTTCTGGGACTCATGGATACGGTCTTATCAGCCTAGCTGGACTGCATGGAAATCAATCTAATTACAATGCAGCAGTGAAGTATGTAGGTCAGTGGCGTATCGGCGGGTGCTGGGGCTCCAGGAACCTGGAAGGGCTTTAGGGGCCACAGGGCAGGAGCAGCTCCAGCACACGTGCTCCCGGGCTGGGCTAAGAGGGTTAACGTGATCCTGGGATGATAATCCCCCACGTACAGCACAGCACAGCGTGGGAGTGGGCAGGCAGTGGCCAGAGATGGCTGAGCCTCACCAGCAATGCTGCTGGACTGGTAGAGGAGCTAGCAGGGCAGTGCTGGTTTGCGGTGCCCTGGGAGGAGAGCTCCCACAAAGTGGGTGCAAAGGGACAAGGAGAAACGCAAATCCAGAAGGGGAATAATACAGGATCTGCACTAGAGAGAAAAATCAATGCTAGGGATGCTACCCACCACCATTTAAATGGTAGAGAAACTGAATAAGCCTGTGTCCCCCCTCCTCCCCCAGCCCTGAGATGCAGCTCAGGGAGGGGGGGTGCATGTACCTAGCTCAGCTCCAGAGATGGTCAAACAGGACTGAGCCGATGATGATCTCGGCAGCTTCAGGAAACGGGCTTGCTGGTGTCACCCATGCAGTCGCAGCGACACGAGCTGTGGGAGCTCCTGCGGGGATCGCTGGGCTCCTGCACGGCGAAGCGCAGGGGGGTGGGAGTCGCAGGTGCATCCTGACACTGTTTCAGAGACAGTTTAATCAAAGACATTACACTGAAATAAACAGGCATTGACCCACTTGCATATTTGAGCCCTGTCCGTGCTCAAGGGAGGAAAAGGGGAGCCCCGAGCACTGGAAGAGGGTGGTGGGCTGATGCCCAGGAGAGAGCAGCTCAATGTCCTCATTACATCACTTCCCAGCCTTGCCTTTCTAAATTATCCCTCTCCCGCCTCCACCCCACCTCTGAAAGCAGCACAGACAAGCTGCAGGGCTGTTTAAGGCTGGCTGTAAGTAATCCTCTCGTTATCCCCTGCGATCCTCCCCTCCTCCTCCTGCAGATACAGCCAGAGGATGAGGTAAGCACCGTGCTTCATCCCTGAGACGCCAGCAGCGGTGTATCTGCTCCTTCCACCAGCCGGAGAATGGCAGGGCACTAAAAGATGGCGCAAACCACGGGCCCTCTTGTCCCCTCGTCCCTCCACCAAGCGCCAGCCATCAGGCCAGCAGCCGGCACACCGAGCACCCGGGTGCCCAAAGCATTACAGGAGCGCTTGTGCTCGTGTCTCAGCAGTCCGTGTCTCAGCAGTCCCTGCAACAAGGCTGCTTTGAGGCCACAGCTCTTCCCCGTCTCGCCATGCGGCACAGACATTTTCTAACGAGTTGTATAAGCATACGCATGAACGATGTGGTCCCATCCCAGCAGCAGAGGTTCCCTTCTGACAGCAGATGGGCCGGTCTCCAACCACACAGCCACAAAAGTAAGGAGAATAAACCTTCACCACATGCACAGGAGACAAGGCAAGGAGCAACAGACTTAAACTGTCCTGAGGCAGATTTAGGCAAGAGACTAGAAACGCTTCCTCAGGGCGAGGACAGCTTTGCCCGAGAGGTTACAAAATGTCCAACAGATGCTGTCAGGAATGGGCTGCAGCGAGCTGCTCCTCCTCTGGAGCAAGGATAGCTGTTTCCTTGCGATCCCACCTGTCCGGGCCTCCCTCACTGGACTGGAAGCACTTTAGGGCAGCACCAAACACCATGGGCCCCAATCCTTGCTGGGACAAGAGCCAAGGCACCTTTTTGCACGGCAGCACACTCAGTATCGTAAAGGAGATGAACGTGTTCACGAAATGCTTATCTTCTGCGCTGGGGGAGAAGCTAGGAGTCATGTTGCTGCTCCAGTCCTGCCTCCAAATAATGCTTATTAATAGCTACTATAGCTAAAACTTCTGTGATCACATGTGTAACTTGCAGCAGAAGAGCGAGTTTCACATGGAATTAGGCAGCAAGCTTCCCTGGAGCACTAATGCTCATTTTCCAGAAACAATCAGGCAGCTGGAGAAGTCCCAGAGCACTGCAGAAAAACAAGCCAGCTGATCCTTCAAAAAGGTGAAGGGGTGTGAGGAAATTCAATGCCTATAAAGGACACTAATCAAAATGAGAGCTGCTCAAGAATTAAGGGAAAAAATATCATTAGTGGCAAATAATATGGATTTGTGTAACCTCTGTGCTTTGATGGGGACAGGAGCTTGGAAAGAGGAAGCAGTGCTGTTGTACTATAGTACCTTCCACAAGGCATCCAACTCCTACCTGGCAGTTTTGTAAAGAAACTAAAAAAGAAGAATACTGAAATAACTCTCAGCCCCCCAAAAAATGGCTCAGTACTGGAAATGACATCATGAACAGGGAATCAACAGATCTTCTGGTGAGTTATTCCAGGATTAGTTCCCAACCTGAAAGAGAACACAACTGAGTTTGGAGGCAAGAGAAATAGCAATACCAGCTGGCAAGATTGACAGGTAAATTGGGAATAACTAATATTTCAGTATAACGGAAATACAGCACTCAGTATAACTCGCCACATGTTAATTCCCACAACCTTTTGTAGCAGCTGCCAAAGCAGAGCAAATCCCTACGGCTTCACAGACAAAACCTACTGCAGGTGAGCTCCTGCTGCCTGTTCCCCCTTCTCCCTGCAGCCCTCCGGGAGGGCAACCCCTGCCTGCGCAATCCTGCCTGTGCACGGAGCAGGCAAGTGCTCAGTTTTCCACCACCACCTCCTGCTCTCATCAAACCTGCAGGACAACTGAACATTCAACATATATATCCCAGTTACATTACCCTGTAAAACACTGCTGGCTCACCTGGTATTTTTAGGTTCCCAAATGGTACGTTGATAGATTTACTGAGCTTAAAAACACCCAGCTCTGACTCCAGTGACTCATGAATCCATATGTCAAGGCAGGGGCAAGTGGATCTTCTCTAGTTACACCAGCTGGTGAATAAGGATGGACTTGGTGTGTAAGAATTTTTTACCCAACTTATTTTTTAATACAATTTTAATTTGCATCTCTTCTTCGGAGGCCACAGGAAGGGCTAGGGGCAAAGGACATAACAGAAACAATAACTGGTGGCTAAATATTTTAAAATATAAGTATACTGATTTACATCAAGCCCCATAACAGCTTTTGTGTTTGATACACAAATTTTTCATCTAGAGATCGAGGGGGGTGTCAGGATGGTTCTGAAATGTCTAGAAACAACCCAGATTTACAGACCTTACAACATGCAAGAGACCTTTCCAAACAGCGTGAACAGGCGGTTGTGAGTCCAAGGCACAGACATTATTTATTAGATACATAACTGTAAAATATTTTGCACGTTTATAGGACAGACTCCATTAAGTAAATCATAACTGCACGGAGTTATTTTCAAATAAAGAGGCTAAACCTCATCTTCTGCTGAGAACTAACACTAAGCGCAATTTCACTGGTAGGCACTTCTATTAGATAAATGAAACACAAAAGTGAGCAAGGAGATTATAATGCTTCTGTTCTAGGGGAAAAAAGCATAAGCCAAAACACAGGGCACCAGCCAGCTACAGTGGAAGAAGACTGGCAGAAGCTGTCTTGAATTGTGGCCCCCACCTTTGCAAGCTGCCTTCTCAGGGAAGTGTCTCCACCACCTTACAGGAGAGCACTGCCTGGACATCATCCCCAGACCTTGTCGGCTGGTGTGTCAGCGAAAGAGGAAATCAAAACCAGCGGACATGCTTTTGGACAGACCAGGCTTGCCTAGCTGGAGCCACAGATAAAGCCAAGATTGCTGCAGGCACTTCACAAACAATGTCTGCCAGCCTTCAGGGAATGAAAGGCAATTATTTGTGTACAGCCACAGCTAGGTTAAGGCAGCACTGCAACACTGCTAGGGTTTGCTGCCCTCTGAGTGTGGGGCAGAGTTGCCTGCACCTCCACCCAAGCCAGATGTCCACAGCTGCTTGTGTGACCATCCTCAACCCCTCTCCCAAATTGCAATACACCACTTCTTCACAGAGACCAGGACAGGGAGAGTTAAGCCAGGCTGCTTAGAGCACAGACAAGATTCCTGCCCAACACTCCTCAAGGAGCAAGGATCCACTGGGTTATACCAGGATCACAGAAAACACCCCAGGAAGGGGAAAAGAGTTATAGCCCACGTTCTGGTGTCATTGCTGAGCTACCACTGAGTGCCTATCCTATTTCTAGGCAACTTGTAGCATCCATCCTACGTAAGACTGACAAAAAAAAGAGCATGCATTCCAGGAAATAATGCCAGTCGTAACCCAAGGACAGGGGCTCTACTCTGGAGAACATGGGCTCCATGTAAGGCTAAGGAACTGTGGTAGGAAGCAGCTGAAAATGAATCACCTGTGCATCTGACAGCCAATTCAGAAAAGGCAATCCCGGCTGTGTAACAGAATAACAAGCCTAAGGCAGAAAGCATTTGTTCACAGCACATCTCTGGATAGGATTCTACTTCCTACATAATACGCACGCTGTCAGGCTGCACAGAGCCCACTGCAGCGGACTACAGATCCGAGCACCAGCAGCAACTACAGCACATGATGTTCCACCAGACAAATGTCCCTACACACAAAGACGATGATTAAAAAGGAGCCCTGGACTCTCATCCACGAGGATGCTCTTGCATGTGCTGGAAGTGACTCAGAGCTGGTTGCAGCAGAAATCTCAAAGTGAGAAGACAGAAAAACTTCGAAGTGTCAGCAATGATGAAGCGGCCAGTATTTGCACAGATCCTGCCTTAGCCCTGCCCTGGCACATCCTTGTGTCACGGGCTTGGTGAGTGGTACTGGGGTGTTAGGCAGAGGTGCTGAAGAAGCAGCCCCAAAGAGACATGTGTTAAGCCACTGCATTCTGGGAATTACCCACCACTTTGGGCCGAGTCCGAAGCTCAGCCTTCAACTGACTTTTCCTCTGCAACTTCGTGTTTCCACCATATCTGAGGAGAAGATTTGGGAAAAGTATTTTCACAGCATCACACAGCTCTGCAAGCTCTTTGTTCACAGGGATGTCCTAGAGGGGAAAATCACTACAGGTAAGCAAGCACGTGGTATGATTTGCCCTCCCTCAGAAAACAGATATTACAATATATTCTGTGCTCTCTTAACCCAAACATAAAATTCTGACACCAGGTTGCAAGATCCAGGGCTGCTAGCCAATACCACCACATTACAGGTAGGTATGAGATTCAACAGCAGCATCCTGCTCCCAGGGCAAGAAGCAGAAGAGCTAAAATGATGATGAAACAGCACAGAAATCAAAGGAAGATAGGGGTTTTTGTGCAGACTCTGCCAAAGACAGTGAGCTAAAGTGGATAAAGGTGGAAAACAAGCAAACAAATAAAAAAAAGACCTGGAGAGAAAGTCAGAACAATGCCAGGATGGATAGTAAGCTCAAAAGAATGGTCTACAGGAAGAGAGGTTAAAACAGCTGGAGAGGAGGAGGTAGAAGGGACAGGCACTGAATGACAGAGGAAGGCTCAGCATTTCAGGGATCATCAGGTGGTAGGGCAGACATCTGGGTTGTTCACAGCAAAGGGTCATGAAGGACAAGATCCACCTAATTAAATGCTGGTAACTGCAGGGCAACTCTTTCCTCTGAGCTCACCATCACACCCTCCCTCTGTAGCCCATGGTGATACAGCGAATATAGTCAGCAGAGCTGAAGTGCAAGTCTCCTCATCTTAAAGCAGACCTCTGTACTTTGCTGGTGTTCATTTTGCCTTAAATAGCAGATTAAACCTCCATTTATGAACAGATCTTGTATAATCACTTCAGACATAGTCACCTACATTGTATATGAGCTCTGCCTTCTCAGATCTGACACTGTTCACAAATGGGGTAGACGTTTAAGTAGAACTTCTTGTGCCACAGAAGTGCCATTAAGCTTCATTAGAAATGGGACAGAAATCCTTTCAAAATTATTTGCATTGTCAGAGCAGAGAGCTCAAGATTCCCAAGGGACTTCTGAATTCACAGGCAGCCAGATTCCTCCCAGGGCCCTTTGCACTGAGGGCTTAGTCCTGCTTCTTCCATACCCTGCTGCTTCCCAAAGCCTGAGCAACGCCCAGATCGTTGCGTTCATGCACCTCCGCGCTGCTGCAAACACACAAAGTGGGGCCTGGGCACGTACAGACCATTCCTTTCATATACAGTCCTCATTGGGCAGCAAAAATGACAGAGCCAGAATCACTCCGGCAGCCCTTTGTTATTCATACACCACGCATTCAACCTCTGCCTTCCTTTCCCTCTTCTTTCTGGTGTGACACTTACTGGCAAGTCCAGGATCTCTATGCCAGTGCCAGAATTTGCTTGTAGAGCTTTGAGGACCCCACAGCAGCCTTCACTTTGCATGGGATTTCTGGTCATCTGCAGTCAGAAGAGAAACAGCAGGAGGCTGTGTGACATGGGTATTTTTGTATGACCCTTGATGGTACCAGTGGTCCCCAGGGGGTGAGATACCAGCGGGATTTACTTCAAGTGCCAGGAACAGTGGGCCAAGGGCTCTCAAGCAGCCGTCCCAGGGCCACCTGCCATGCCAAGCTGGACACTACTGCTGCAGAGATAGGATGCTATCCATGCTGCAGTTCACACAGTGGCAGGCTCACAGAAATCTGTTCACTGAGGAAAGTGCAAGTATAAGCCCTCTGTCTTAATGAGAGCATACTGCAACCAGGGAAGCATGGGAGAAGACAGGCTGGGGCAAGCAGCTCCCTGATTTTGCTGTGGATTTGTTCTAAGGGTTCCAATCCAGGACATACATGCATCAGTGATGTGATAAATAATGATAGGAGTCTTGCTTTCGCTAAAAAGAAATTAGAAGTAATTGAACAAATATTAGAAGTAATTGAGTTAAGCTACAGCTGCAGCTATCGCTAAAATTAGGCAGGCATAGTATTGCTAAATTGTGTGTCAAAAGTTAGATGCATGACTGAAGCCAACAGTGTGGTTAGCCTTGAGAGTGATTGATAAAAGATGTCTTTCTGAATACAATGGCCTTACTATTTCTCTACCCAATTAGTTGCTAGTCAATATTAGATAGATGTTGCAAAGGGTGTGAGATGTTGGGGAGGGTTGCTTCTGGATGGCCCTGCAATTTTTGAAGGAGGCAAGAACTCCAGTCTTTTTAGATAACTTGGCTTAGTAGTATCCATATGGATTACGTCGAAGTGTAGGCATAGATAATAAAAGCGCTAACAGCATTTTTTAAGATAAGATGTATCAAAGCGTGCAGAAGATCACACTGCGCAGAATCATCCGAGAAGGTTCAAGCAGTGGACAAGTGAGGAAGACCATGGAAGACCACCAGAGGACTCCTGAAGACCACCAGAGACCTTCAATGCACCTGCGTAAAGGACATTTGCATGTGCTAATAGTTTATCAGAACACTAATAAATATGTATTGGACATCTAGTGAATATGTATGTAGAACATGTACTTAACCTACACAATCAGGCCTGACGGTGTGCTTTGCACCCAGCGCTGTACTTTGCTCCACTGACTCTGTCCCCGAATAAAACACTTTAAAATTTATGTGGGCTTGTTTCTCACAAGTGATATTTAAATACGCATAAGAGGCTCCAATATCTTCCTTGGAAAAGTTACTCACGTTAAGTCTTTTCAGAGTCTTGTTTTCTTTCAGGCCAGCTGCAATGTGCAGAGCTCCTTCCACCAAAATACGGCTGTTGCTAAAAGCAGATAAAAGGCATGCTTCACATGCTGAGCTGCAGGTTTTCCATATCCACATTGCTCAGGCAAAAGATATGCAACCTCCTGCTTCACCCAGCACTGAAAACGTGTTATATCCAGAGGGAATTTAGTGCAGCTCCTTCTAACTAAACAATTGTATTTGGGGGGTTGGAAGCGGTGAGGAGTTGCCAAGGCCCACAGGCTGATAGAGGTGAGGCTGACACGGCTCCATGCCCCCAGTGGTGAGGCTGACTGTGTATTGCAAATAGGCACAGACACAACAGTATGCAAGATATGCACATGGCCAGCCACATAGATCAACACAGACAGAAACACTCAACACTCACACCTCGACCCCCTCTTTTCCCATGCTTGTTCCTCCCCAGATGACCTGGTTTCCTTCCCTCACCTTTGATTTCTCCCCTAAATATCCCCTAACAGGCCTTGTCCAGTCCCCAGATGCTCTTCCCCCGCATCCTGTAACACGTTCCACAGCCCCTCGGAAGTGACCCTAAGTTTAAGGAGAGGAATTGGGATTCGGGATGAGACCAGCAGCACTAGTATTTTGTAACACTCCCTCTGCCTTACGCACCTACCACACTCTGAAGGTAGGAGATCCAAATGGCTGCTGCAGGCTTTGCCCACCACTGCAAAATGGGACAAAATGTGCAGCAGGACCAGAGTTTGTCTCACCTAATGTTCAGCTCTTCCAGCACACTGTTGGCTTTAAGAGCCTCCCCCAAGGCAGCTGCTCCACTGTTGCCAAAGCCACTGTAGGAAACATCCAGCACTTTGAGGTATATGTTTGCCTGTGGTGTGACATAAACACAAAACTGAAAATCTCCCTGTCACTTGATTCATCCTGCCTGTGCACTACCATCCCTTCTACTGTCCAAAAAGCAGTTGAGGCCTTGCTCCACTAGCCCTTGGATGGCACATGTGATTTGCATTATACAAGAGGTGAAACTACTTTATGGCCCCTTTCAGCCTAAGAGGCTGGAAGAACTGGTTTTTACTTTAATGAGCGGCTACTTTCTTTTAGTAAAAACTGTACATAGACTACAAAACAATTTCTGTATTGATTTATGAATCAGAAGTGAAACAATTCAAAACATTCTTCTAGTAATTTTGACTCTAAAAGGGAAAGAACTAGAAAAAGAGAAATGAAAACATATGCAATAGATCAATAGACAATGGATGATTTTACTCTCTTAGTTCCAAGATTTATATGATCCCAGATCATACGTGGTTATTGGACAGGCAAGGGCACAGGGCAAACAGCATGTTATGGCATTCACACTCATTTAAACAGATAACGCTTCATGTGAGTTCTCAGAATTTAAAAACAGGAGTAAAAACATTTCCTACCGCCAAGCCTTTGGCCAAGGCAGCTGCTCCTTGGCTATGGAAATGGTTCCAGCTGATTTTAAGTTCCTTTAATCCAATATTTTCTGCTACTGCCATTCCAAGAATCTCACCTGAGCAAAAATACATTAAGCCAAGCAGTTTTAAAATTTAAAAGGCTGAAGTTTAAGAGCTAAAAGGAAGCTCAGGTTAATTTAGGTATTTCTCTGCAACTGTCTCTATTAGCTCTAGGCAGAACTACAACATATTATTTTCTTTCATACCTCATTTACCATAAACACAAAGCAGAAGCTGCTGGACAATAAAGCATATGTGTTCTCTGACCACAGGTTGCAAATGCAGCAAAGAGGGAGAGAAAATCCAGTCACCATATCACAAAGCCAGGGTCTGCTGCTCATGGATGGAGATCTCACTGCACAAGCTCATTCTCCAGCCAGATGCGAGTCTGAAAGCTGACACCAAGCAGCCAGGTAACTTCCCAGAGTCTCTCACCCTTCCCCAGCACTGGCCTCCAGCCAAATGAAGCCTGCTGGTCTGTTCTGCTGGCAGAGAAGCCAGCTCTGCTCTCTCCTTGACCTGTCCCAGAGCTCCTGTGCCATTATAAAATCTGAATAGGTTTCCTCAGCAAGGGTTCTGCATGTTTCCAACGGGGCAGGAAAGAAATGAGGTTGTCAGCCAGCACGGAAGAAAAGGAAGCCATTACCATGCTTGAAGACCAGAAGACTGGGGAGAGCTGTTTGACTGTAAAAGGCAGCAGGAGGCGAGCAGGATAGGGGTGGAGAGAAAAGCAGCCATTGCAGCCTTCAAAAGTAAAAACGAGGAAAAAAGCAGAACAGAACTGGGAAGGAACCAACTGAATGGCTGGTGTGTTCCTGGTGGCCAGAAGAGATGAGCATTATAGTTGTTTCCTCTCTTGGGAGCCAGAGAAGCCCACTGAAAACATGGAGGATCTTCAAGGAAGAGGCTATAGCAGATGAGATGTGTGATGATTAAGGGTTGTAAAGCAGTGGATGGAGAGAAGATGGTAAATTTTTCATGAAAGACACAACTGGGGAGAATGTGGATCTGACAGATGGCATGGGGTGTGGCATGGGTGAGATACAATTCAGTATCTCCCTTTTTGAGTGTGTACCAATCACAGACAGCATTGGAAGTGCAGGGATTTGGAACACAGTTGTAGGGTGAGACCAGGAGTAGGGAGAAGATTTGTGAATCTTCATCCTGGAGACAGTAGCAGAACACATGGCTGGGGTTGCCCAAGGACAGCCACAGATGGAGATGATGTGCCAGTAAGGTGCAAAAAAGGAGAGGAGCATAAAGGTTGAAAAGTCAGGGATTAGCAAAGACATCATAGGATGGGCAAGTTCAGCCCAGCACAAGTGAGCCTGTTGAAACCAGTACAGACTAAGGCCCAGAGAGCAATAACTGGGTTTCATCACATCACGCAGCACCACAGGAGTGCTGTGAATGCAAGGATATAACAATTAAATAACAGCATGCTTAAAAATCAGGAGCCAAAGAAAAAGAGCAATATACATTAACAAGGTCAAGACCAACAAGAAAAGAAATAGCCAGAGTCACAACCAAAGGAAGACCCCAAACCTCAAGCTGTCAAGTGTGGCAGAGTATCAGAGAAGCAAAACCACCTGCTTGTTCCACTTGCACACCCTCCCCTTGGCACTTGCAATCACCTCTCAGTGACAGAGAGCTAGGGAAAAGCACTGTTGGCAAACTCCATTCTGCTGGGTTTTTTCTGCTCTTATTAAGCACTTTACACACCTGAGAAAGCTGAAATAATGATGAAGAAAAAAAGCAAATGATAGTTCAGTGAAAGGAAGACCATCAGAACTTGGGAACTAGGAAAAACAGGGAAAGAAACAGAAGGGGTAAAGTTGCAATGCTGTACGAAGAGGCAGAGAATGAAGATGAAGGAATGGGGATAGCTTGACACTGGTTTTGCCTACAAAGAGCCAAAAAATACTTTTCAAGTAACTGAAGATATTAACCAACCCTGCTCCTCAAAGGTCTAAGGCAGGCAAGCAACTCATTAAGCTGCATTGATAACTGCCACAGCACCCTTCTCTGTGCAAGCTGCACAGACAGCACTTTACCTGCTTTGTCACCAAACATGTTGTAACTCAAATCCAGAATTTCCACTTTGCTGTTTGCTGTGAGGGCATCCGCTAAATACTTTGCTGCATGATCATCAAATTCATTTCCTGAGAGCTGGAGGGACACAATTGTAGTATTTTCTAGAAGCATAGCAGAAAAGGCCTTAGCTCCTTCAGTGCCTAATTTGTTGTCAGATAAATCAACAGCTGGGGAAAGAAAAAACGTTATCAGACCACCAAATTCTATCATACCAGATGCCAGGGAGGTGCCTAACCTCTATGCTGCAATGGCAGAAGCAGTGCCAGACTTGGAAAATAAGAATGCTAGGCCTGCTCTAACACAGTATTTTAGTAGGAATAACAGAACTTCATTTTTTAATTCACAGCCTGTCCCTAAGATAGGCTCATTCAAGTTTTGCCACATGAATATGGGACATAAGACAAAAGCGCTCCTTGTACATCTGTGCTTCCTGCTCCAGACAGCAGCAAAGTTATAGCAGGTTTCCTGGTTCCTCATCATGGTTGGAAAAAAAGAGTGTAGGTTGGCAGAGAGAGCAAAGCTAAATGCAACAACACAAATGGATGTGAAGACAGACACTGAGATCCAAATTGTCTGCCCACCTACATACAGAATGAATTTTCCTAGCACAGAAGTAACAGAACCCTAAACCTCGAATACTGAATCCAACCACTAGAAAATAAAAATAAGGAAATCCCTTGTTAATGGGGGTTTCACAGCACAGAACCTGTCCCCTTCATCCATGATGACTTCCTGACAAAGCAGATTAGGCTTGCCTTAGTTATATAAATTATGTTCTCAGCTGTCTAAACTGACCTTGTTCTTTGTGAATAAAATAGATACTTCAGTGCAGCAACCAGCATGTCTTATAGTGAAGTTCCACCTGTATCATAGCAGGGGCCTGGAGATTCAGACACTGAAATAGAAGGTTAAAGCAACTGCTGGAAAATGTGACACAGAGACATGACAGAGGCTCCACACAGACCCATCCTGGGTCTCTGCGCTGCACTCTTCACACAGAAGCACAGCACAGGGACTCCTAGACTGTCTCTGCACGTAACAACCTCACGTTTGGCAAGGCTTGTTAATGCTTCTGGGTACGTGCTGGCACAGCCAGCTGTAACCCACCGAACTGCCTTCACTGCACCTCAGCTCTGCGGAGCCACCACAAGACCCTGCCACGTGTAACCCACAACCCAGATAACCTATCCACATATAACTGGGAGTTGCTACTTAAATTATGAAAGGCAGGAATATCAACCCTGGAAAAGCAGGGACTAAACCCATGATCCCTAGAACACAATGCTGCCTGACTGAGACTTAAATTCAGGAAGCGCTGTTCTGCTTCTGCTCCTTGTATCTGTAGTACCTTTAGTCTAATACTACAGAGTTATTAGACACGTGAAATGTCCCATGAAGAGCAGATGTGTGCTGCTGCTAGAACAGAGGCTTGCAGATTCACTCTAGATGCGCTTCTCTTCCACCTGTCCCTACTTAGAAGCCCTGTTTTCTTAGATGCCAATCATACAAGTTCAACTTCCAAACCCTTAACCATTATTATCCACATCCTCTGAATAGCCTAAGTTTCAGGTGGATGTTTCTGACCCACAATCAAAGCAGAAACTCGCTCTTTCTCCTGGCTTTCACAGGAACAAGACTGTGCTGACTCCAGTTAGTGGCATCCTAACTTCACAAAAGTAAATGCTGTGAAAAAGGTGAAGAAAGGTGATGAAGCAGCACAGTTTGAAACACTCACTGTTCCAACAGCACCTCTTCACACACACAGAGTCACTATGACAGTAGGACCGGTTAAATACACAAAGAAGCCAGTATAACTTCCTCCTCTACTGCAATGCATCTACCACAGAACAGCAGATGGGAGAATACGAACCTGAAATGTAGCAGTTTTCTTTCAGCATCTCTGCAATTGCAGCTGCCCCTTCTCCCTGCAGCCAGTTGTCACTTAGGTCTAACATGAGGATAGAGGTATCAACCATCAAGGAAAGAGCTAAAGCCTTGGCACCCTGCAATGAAAAGAACCCAGAACGGGTCACTTACAGTTTCACTGGGTTCACAAAGCTCTTTTCGATGTTTCTGTTTCAGATTCCCTTAGTCTGGCAGGGTGCAGGGGGATTTCACAAAGCCATCAGTAGAGTCATGCAAAAGGATTCCCCTTTCAGAATCGTTTAAAGCTATACTGGAAAAGCAAACACTGAATATGGTTTAAGATACTTTGTTTACATTATTAAAGAATTAATTTCTCCTTCCCTAAAAACGATGAAAAATACTTTGGCTGTCAATATTCACAATGCAGAGGAAAAGGAAAAGGTTCTGGCCCATTGCGCCTGATGATGTACCTCTCCAGACATCACTTCTACCCAGCAGTCTGTGAGTACAGCCGTAGTAAGCACACCTTTATTTTACTTACAGCTGCTCTGAATCCTGACCTTGACATTTAAGAATCCTGTATTGCACCAGTACCCTGATCTCTGTCAGTAGGAATTCTTAATTTCAAAAATATTTACAATTAAATAAAAGTACGGCAGTGACCTTGTAATTACTCAACAGGTACTGCAAAATCAAATTATTTTCCCCAGCCTCGGATATCAGACACAGGAAAATGAACTGGAAGGGACTTCAGAGAACTATTCCAGAGAAAATAAACTTAACAAAAAGGTTTATCACCAAAAATTAGTATGAAAGGCTGCACCCTTTTCACAGTCCAAACTACACATTTCCAAAATGCCACGGCCCCTGACAGCAGCTTTCATGGGTGGGACTACAAACAAATGACACAAACCAATGTGTGAACGTACAAAAGATTTATAATTTCTTCCTAAAAATATTATTTAAAAAAATGTAGAGTACCCCAGGGCAGACAACACACTCTCAGGAAAAATTCGCCACCCAAGGGGGAAGAGGGGTAATGACACACCTGCATATCCCATCCTCCCACCTCCGGGAAAGGAGAGGACTCCCATTCCCAAATCCTGCAAAACCACCTGCTGACAAATCCCCACCCCTCGCCAAACACCAAACCTCGTCTGGCATAACACTGGCCCCTAAGTGGGCACCCTAAGTGCCCGCAAGGCGGGCAGAAAAGGGTCCTGGGCATGTTCTTCACATGAAACTTGCCTTGCTTCGATACCCGAAGGAGTTACAACGTTTTTATTAATGCGAAAGACAAAACTGACAGTCCCTGGGTTGGGGTGTTTGCACTGGTTTCTGGTTCTGGCGAGGGACCACAGCGAAGTGTGACAGCATGGTGACAGAGGGGACGGCCCCGGCTGGCTGACAGGGTCTGCAGCCCCTCTGACACCCCACAGCCCCGCAGCGGGTGTCCCTCACGTGGGCCGACGGTGCCGCCATCCCTCACCCGCGGGCCCAGGCCACGGTGTCGCAGGCTGAGCACGGAGCCCGCCGTCTGCCGCAGGAGGCCGGAGACCGGGGTCACGCCGCAGGCCCGGCACGCAGCCCGGTACCGGCCCTCTCCCGCCGGGCCGCCGGCGTCCTCCTCGCCTGTGGGGAAAAGAGCGTCGGGGAGAGTTTCACCGCCTGCTCCCACGGAGCCCCAGCGCCCGCCGCGTTGTTGCTGTTCCTACACCGCCTCAGCGGGAACGCGGCCTAGGCCTAGGCCCAGGCTCAGGCCCAGGCCGCTGCCTCCCAGGACCGTCGGGACAAACCCGGCGTCCCCCCGGCCCCACCCCGGGGACACAGCCCCTGGAGCCCAGGCCGCAGCCATC
>JANZLQ010000092.1:229248-255717 GCA_026212715.1 Elanus axillaris | reverse complement strand
CGGGGGTCCCCTCAGCGCCGCCCCCCCCCCCGCAGGTGGGTGCTGCGGGTGCAGAAGGGCTACCAGGACACCGACCCAGCCCCCCGCGCCGCCGTTGTCACCAAGCTGAAGGGGGCGGCGGTCGCCGAGGTGGGGGGCGCGGGCCGGCGGCTGTGGGACGCGGCGGACTACGCCCGGCCCCCCCAGGTACGGCCGGGCCCCTGCCCCGGGGGGGGGAGGTGATCGCAAAAGCTGTGGTAAAACTCTCTGGGAAAGGAAAGGCGAGGCTAAGGGTGTGAGTGGTAAAGCCAAAAAAACCAAAAATTTGATGTTTGTTTTGCCGCTGAGGAGCGTGACGGTGTAAATCCCCTGTTGAAGGCGTCTTCTTGCTTCCTAGGGAGAAAACGTGCTTTTTCTGGTGACCAATTTCATCGCTACAGCAAAGCAAGCCCAGGGCACCTGTCCCGAGGTAAGTGAGCTGTGCTCTCCTGCAGCCCAGCGCTGCGGTGGGGTTAGATTTGTGAAGCCAGTCAGCACTGCTGCTCCGTAGCTGTGCAGGAACCCAGCAGAACCCAGTGCAAGACCAGCTAGAAGGGAAAAGTGGATTTTTATTCCAGACAAGGCTGATTCCC
Organism: Elanus axillaris; assembly: GCA_026212715.1. Taxonomy (NCBI): domain Eukaryota; kingdom Metazoa; phylum Chordata; class Aves; order Accipitriformes; family Accipitridae; genus Elanus; species Elanus axillaris. Next base: position 255,106 of record JANZLQ010000092.1, on the reverse strand, counting down.
CTCATTCTCATGGCTCCATAGACCTTAGTCGCTCTTTGGAACTTGCTCTGTCATACCTGCATGAACCAAGACGTATACCCAAGCGGTCTGGCCAGAATCACTTGTGGTGATTGGAAGGACAAGGGATGAGGTCTGTTGGGGCCTCGCCAGCTCTCTGGGCTTCCTGAGGGCTGGTGACACTGGCTGATCGTTACAGGCTTTCTGCTGCCTTGGGACAAGGGCCACTCTGGGGAGGCTGGGCTGTGTTGCCTCGTTGCTATTCCATCTCTGCAGTGTGGCTGACATCAGCACTGCCATCCCCAGCTAATACCTCTGTTACCTGTGTTCCTTCTTGAGTCCCACATATATTCTTGATTTCTTGACTTGCTGTTCCACTCTCTTACCTCCGTTCTGCCATTTTTCCTGATGCTTTTACACACGCTCCATGGATACCTGTGTCATGTTTCCTTCACAACTCTCTGCTGCAGGACTAGTATCCTCTCCATCTTAGTGTCCTATTTTTAGGAGGAAGAGAGCACAAGCTCTAGGTGGTATCCCAGTCAGCCAACACTTAGTGGTATATGTTCTGTGGGATAGATCTTCCCTTTAAGTCTGGATTCAGGCCAGTCCCTCAGCTGAACTCTCCCAAGCTGGACCCTGCTTGGCAGACAGGAGCAAATGTCTTCTAAGCTAAGCCACTGCTGGCACCTTGTGCCTGAGCCAAGTACTGTTTGTCCTAATGGTCCCTTCAGCTTTTCCTGTGGCCTGCTGTGCCGTGCCCAGCCTGATCCTGCTTCCCAGCTCGCTCCATGCTGCAGGCTGCCAGGCTGGGCTACTCCAAACACAGCCCACAGGCTGCGGGAGAGAAGGAGCAACCCCAGATTGGGGTCAGGGAAAATGGTATTAGTGATCCCTCTTTAAAATGTTGAGAACTCCTAAAGTACTGATAGCTGCAGGAACGTCCCCGGAGGAAGACGTGTGCCGTAGAGCATTTCAGGGCTCTCTCACAGGCAGTCATGGGCATCCCTGGATGCTTGTTTTTGCAGTGTGCAAGGCAAGGATACAGAGAGAACAGAGCATTTCATCCCATCACAGCGCTGTGGTGTGTCTGGGTGCCCATCACAGCCTTCACCCCATGCTGTTCTCCAGTAGTTTCTCAGTTCCTGACTGTGGGGCTGTAGCTGACATTCATGTTTGGAAAACTTGGAAGATTTAGCTGTGACAGCTTTTGACTTTGCTGGAAGTTCTGAATATTCTTGAATACCACAGTATTCTGTGCTGGCAGACCAGGGAAAAGTCTGGGTGGGGCCAGAGGCAGCAGCTGAACACAGGATGGGTTGTTTTAGCAGCTGATGTTGAGCTCAGATCTGTGGCTAAGCTGTGACTTATCCCTTAGGGAGACCTTTGAGTGTTAGTCTCAAATACTTGGAGTGGTTAGAAACCCTCTGCTTCTATTTGCAAGGTGCTCTGAAGGTTAATGAAGATGACCAAAATAGACTTAGAGCCAGAAGGCATGAGTCAGACAGTGCATCCACCCTGTCCAGATGCAAGCTCTGGGGCTAAGGGACCATTTCGCTTATATCATGGTCTCTAGCACACCTCTTACAGGTCCAGATGCTGCTGATGGATGTGCATGTGAGCAGCACTGGTCCCAGCCCCAAGCAACAATGGACTGTGTCCTAAGGAGGTGAGGGGAGGTGTTAGATTTTAGCAGAAATCCTCATCAGTTGTTCACCTGCTTGTCAAGAAACCTGTTCTAAATCCTGGTGTGCTCATAAATCTGTCCTGTCCCAAACCTGCCGTTCTCAGGTAGGTTCTTACAAAAATTTGTTACTCCTAATTTTCCCAAGCTTTTAGACCCTTTCACAACCAAGATGCAGCAATGGTTTAGAGAGCTTTAGGAGCACAGATCCAGGGCCCCATGAGGGCTTTTAACTGAGTCTAGATCTCTTTCCTTCTCTCACAATGCACTTGTGGCACATGTAACCTGTTTTGGATCATGCCTGTGGAAAATGCCAGGCACCGACAGATTTTTCAAGGCTCATTTCCACTAAAAGGTGGTAGGAGAGGTTGAAACTTTCTTGGCGAAGTTTTTGGTTTTCTGTAACACCATCACAGACTTCAGTACCTGAATTTCTCAAGCTTTGCAGCTTGTGTGCCCTGAACACCCAGAATATCTGTCTGCCAAGTGGCACTTGTCATGTGTCTTGTTAACTGGACTTGGGAAGGGACTGATACACTCACCTGCCGATACCTGTTGTCTGGGTCCTTCTGGAGGCTGAATCCTTGACATCTGGTTTGTATCCAGGATGACAAAGTGTTCTCGTAAGTGCTTATCACAGCATTGCAGGTGGGTGCTGCAAGTTATGCGGGGGTGAGGGGCACAAATCTGGTAGCCACCCTTTTCCAGCAGTTGGGCAGGACTCCGTGGTCCCTCTGGTAGTCCTGCGGACTCAGCTTCAGACACTCCCTCCTCTTGCTCCCAGGACACCTCCTCGCTGGCTTGTCCGGCCCGAACTTTGCTGTGAATCACATGTTCACGTGCACAGCTGCACTCGCAGCATACAAACACACAATGTGCACACAGAATAGAGCCCCTCACCCAGGAAAATGGTTAGAAATGGATTTTAGTCAGAAGACAGGACAGATTTTGCTGATGGGGTGCGGGGCATGGATGGACCAGTGTACTGACCAGCCAGCTCTGTACATGCAACTAGTCCTTTGCATCCTGTTATCCCTCTATTTTCCAATGTTCGTTCCTTCTCAGATCACCTAGATCCCCTCCTTTTCCATGCCTTTTCTTCTTCCCCTAAACATCCCATCCCCTAAACGTTCTGTGCAATCCCCAAACACTCTTCTCCTGCATCCCATAATGATTCCCATACCCCTAGGCACTGACACTCTCACCCAGCCCAAAGGTGCTTCAGAGAGCTGCTGCTCTCAGCAAACTATGGTGGGTTTCACACCTGGAACAAGGGGCTGAGGCTTTCCTGCGACAGCCCTGGGAGGGCCTGGACAGACTCCCCTTCTTCCGACTCCATAACTGGGGTTTCCCCACCTGCCTTTGGGCCTCTCTGCCCCTCTGGGCTTGGGGAGGTGGGTTTCTGATGGGCTGCTGACTCCTGCAATGGCCTGGGAGTAGCTGGGGGAAGGTATTACTTGTATGGCCCCACCTGCTGTCATCTCTCTGTGTTTCAATAGGAGCCTTTTGCTGCTCCTGGCAAACGGGTGGGTCCAGAGTGAGAGCGAAGCTTTCGGTATCTCTTGTAAAACTTGTGTTACGCTGTAGTTAGGGTCTCTTCAGCTCTTCCCTGGGGAATTGTGGTGGTGCTTCATAAGGTGCTTAATGGACTCTGCCATTAAGGCAGTCCCGAACCCAGCTGTGCTTGTTCCTGGTCCCAGCCAAGAGGTCTGAGCTAGCTCCTGAGGCTTCCTCTGCCTCTGAGGTGGAGGAGGCAAGAACCCCAGAGAGCGTGGAGACAGGTGGGAAGGATTGCCCCTCGGAGATGCCTCTTTCCTCACTGTCTGGAGGCTGCCCAGGTTCTGGACATGGCGGACGTCTTCTGTAAGCATTTGGGACATGCTTGGAGAAACAGGAGCAGCAGCACAGAAATGTGGGTGAGTGATCATGTGGCCTCAAGTGGCCCTGCAGCGCAGTAACAGCACTGCTCTCTGTCTCTCAGAGCCCCTCTGTTCTCGATGCGATGTGCACAGAAGATGCAGACTGTCCCATGGGAAACCCGGTGGTTCATGGCAACGGTACTAGCTGTTCTGCTAAAAACACATAAAATCATTTAATTCCTCATGTTTGGTAGCAAACAGATCCACAAGGGTGCCTGATTGCCTGAGTTCAGTGCTTTTTGTAAGTGTGCACGGAATTGCTCTCCAGCCATTTGTTCCTGGCAAAACCTTACAGCTACCTCTCACGGCTGGACGAGCAGGTGCTGCAGGCACAAGGTGCTGTCACAGCAAATACAGGGGTGCTTTGTTTCTTTTGTTGGAATTGAAACCAATGTGCCATGTGATTGGCAGGTTTTCCTTTCGTAATACAACCTGTCTTTTATTTCATGCTGATTAATATTAGCAGCCCATATGAGTTCAGCTGGAAAAGTCTATTTCAGCTCTAGGAGGTTGGTTGCCAAAGCTTTGTGTGTGGGATTGCCCCAGCTCGTTGTGTTCCCACCTGGAGAGGAGGTGGCTTCAGCCGCCATGGGGCAGGGGAGGCTGTGCTGGACAGAGAGGCGCTGACAGCAGCAAGCAGCTTGTCTTTGTAAAACAGCTCCTGTTGTTTGGCCTCGAGGGAAGGTTTCATAGGGAAGTTGTTGGGTGGGGAAAACGCTGAAGATGATCCCAGGGTCATCTTTGTGGTTCAGGTTTTGAGAATGCCAGAACAAGCCTGTGGCCAGGGCACTATCCCAGGAGGGGAGCTGTAGAGAAGACATTTCGAAAAGCAGTAAATTACATACCTTGTCTCATTTCTAGGGATAAAAACTGGGAAATGTGTGATGTTCAACACCACCCATTCCACTTGTGAGATCTATGGCTGGTGTCCTGTGGAGAACACCACCCTGCCCAGGTAAGGCACAGAGTGAGGGGACAGTGGGCGTTGAGAGCTTTGGTTGCTTCCTTCTGTACTCTGTGTAACCAGGAGCCTGATCATACTTGCCTGAGGAGCAGCTAGGCTCAGGGAGATCTTTGACACTGATCTGCCAGTCAGTTAAGCCAAGAGAACTTCATGCAAGAACATTTCTTGCAACTGTCCATTGTAGCCAAAGTCCTGGGATCGTGGAAGAGACTGCAGGGTGAGGGGAATTGGGATGTGCCTTGGCCGCTGTGCAAAAACTTGAGTTTGTTGGTGGTTGTTTTCCAGGAAACCTCTTCTGGCTGAGGCGGAGAATTTCACTCTTTTTATAAAAAATACTGTCCACTTCACCAAATTCAACTTCTCCAAGTAAGTATGATGCTCCTCCAGCCAGACGGCGCGCAGCCTAGTCCAGCCTCTGTACTAAGCTTGTCTGCCTGGGGGCTGAGCAGCCGAGGTGTCCAAGAAGCCACATGCCAGTTGCTTCAGCGGCACCTGTGTTTGCGGATATAAGAGCAATGGGATGGGAAGCCTTAAGAGAGAGGGACTGGTGTCTGTCTACCTGTCTAGAGCACTGCAGACAGAGCTAGACAAGGCCAATCATTCCCAAGGTCTCATTTTACCCCGTGTATTTCTGCATTTTAGTCCCTGCAGAATGGTTTCACAGAGGCCCAGTAAAGGGTTGCACTGGCCTCACTGCCCCAGGCGTGCTGACTGTGCTGCCTTACTCTGGCAGGTGACATGGCTTGGGGCAGCTGAACTGCCCCTGCTATCACCCCTAGAGTGCTAACTCAAGCTAGGTCATTACATCTCACAGCGGTGAGAGCTACGTGCCTGGGAAGAAAGGAGAAGCACAAAAACCGAGGTGGAGGAGAGGAACTGAGAGAGGAAGGACCATGGCAGGTGCTATAAAGGATGATAACTCCATGTGTGATTCCTCTGGGCCAGTTTCTCTCCACCCTCCCTCCAACTGAGGCTTTAGGAGAGGCAATGACTATCTCCCCCTGAGTGGTCCCACTCCAGCGGGAGCATCTCCTTCTCACTCCTGCAGCAGGGCTCCCTGACCTTCTCCACCCCACCTGTGACAGCTCCCCCTGCCTCTTTCTCTCTCCTGTCTCAGGTGCAATACTTTGCAAACCAATGACCCCACCTATTTCAAGAGTTGCACGTACGATCCATTCTTCAACCCTTCCTGCCCCGTCTTCCGTGTCCGTGACATGGTGGAGGCAGCTGGAGAGACCTTCGAGGACCTCGCACTGCTGGTACTTCTTTTTTTTAAAAGTATGCAAGATGACTCCAAATTCCCCAAGGATGTGGGCAAGGGGTGGAGGACAGCACTGACCTCTGAAATGCTAAGGGAATGTGTGATCTGTGAATGTCTGAACAGTAAAGAACTCAGCAAATCTCTGATCCCATGCTTCTGGAATAAAATCTGTTTTGCAGGGGGGGAGCATTGGAGTTCGCATCGAGTGGGACTGTGACCTGGATCACCCTGCTGCCCAGTGCCAGCCGCAGTACTCCTTCAGCCTGCAGGACAGGAGGTACAATTTTAGGTGAGGATGCGGGAAGAGTAGCCATGTGGGCCTGTGGGTTGAGCACGTGGCAGTCGTTTGAGATCTCAGTTTTCCTGACTGATTATCTGAAAAGAGCAGCAGGGACAACGGGATGTGGTAACTCAGCGCAGGGTCTGTCAGTACCAGGCTGCTGCAGTAGTTCCTGCACCTTGTAGCTCTGCTCTGTTTGGAGCTGCACAAGGCATTACCTGCCTGAGGCAGGTACATGTGGCTGTCCACAGCCATGCTGACTCTGAACTGGACACACTGCGAGCTGCATGCTCCCGGTGACCCCAGGCTGGGTGCCGAGTGGATGCTGATGCCCTGCTGCCAATGCCAAGCTAGTGAGTTGTGGCAGCACGTGCACCACCCATGTCCCAGCCGGCTGGAGGACGCAAGGTGTGCACAGGCACATGGTAGACACAGCAATGGTATGGCGCTGGCAGCCCTCTTCCCTTACTGCCTGAGCAGAGCTGTCGTGGCTTTCTGAGGTGCATCCAATGTCTCCCACAGAACTGCCTCCTACTACTGGGACTCACAGCGGCAGCTCTACCGGAACCTGCTGAAGCTCTATGGCATCCGCTTCGACATCTCTGTGCATGGCCAGGTACCGTCTCCTCTGCAGACCCTGCATGCACCGGCCTGGTGGTCTTCTTACCAGGGCTGACTCCTTGCACTGCTCCCCACTGCTCTCTCCTGCAGCCAGCCCCATGGCTTCCTGCTGGCATCACTTCTCCCCACCCTGGTGAGCTCTTCACCTCTTTCCAGAGTTTTTCCAAGCAGAGCAGGAAAAAATGGTCTCACCCATTTGAAGAGAAACTTCTTGCTAATGCGTTGAGCAGGGAGGCTTCCCTCGTTGAGGATGTAACATGGGTGTGGTGAAGCGCTGGGCCCTGTAGGCAAGGTGAGCTTGTCTGGGCAAAGGGCCTGTGGGCATCTCTGAGGGTCTTGTGGTGGGAGCACCCTGGCAAAGATCAACCTGAACTTTTCTGAACCTGGACAATTGATCCCTTCTTGATTAACTGTGTCCTTGGGGGAAGAAAAGGCATGGGCATGATCATGGCTGACACCACTCTGTGCAGCATCACTGACAAACTCAATACTCAACTGTGCAAGATGGAGCCTGTGCTGAGGGGACCTGCCACCCTGAGAGATGTCCACAGCTGGCCTGTCGTGCTTAGCAGGGGCCTTTTCACCTAAAGAGAGCGAAGCACACAGTGCAGGACAGGGTGCATCACTTCTGGGTAGCGAGACCAGGTCCGGGAGGGGTGGAGCAGAAGGGAATAGCCAGGAGAGAGACAGGAACCCCAAAATCTCTTTCCTCAGAGATAGCAGGCTCATTTGAGCAGAGAGGGACACATCACATCAGGGCTGTGTTTGCTGAGATGTAGTTCTGTGGGTGGCAGCTGCTGGGGTCCTGCAGCAACAGGGAGGCTCCCACCATGCCTGCAGGAGTAAGTGGGTCACAGTAACCTCTGTTGCCACAGAGTCACAAGCTGCTTCAGTCCCTTCTTTGTCAGCCAAAGGGGTTTTGCGTCAAGGCAATAGCAGTCAGGTTCCTTCAGCTGGGCATGGAGAAGTGACCCCATTTTCCTCCAGCACCTCGCTGGCTTTAAGCACGCTGCCCAGGGGGGCTTGTCCCACACTCCTCTCACCACTCTCCACCCACTGTCTTCCCCCTCCACTCACTGTTTTCTTACCAGGCTGGGAAGTTCGGCATAATTCCTGTTGCTGTGAGCTTTGGCACCAGCATCGCATTCTTTGGTGCCGTGAGTACTCCAGATACGCTCTTTTCCTCTGGTCCGTGGGTTGGGATTTGCCACTCATCTCTTGTTTCCCCTGCCTGCCTGCCTGCCTGGGCACAAGGCTTCCTGGGTGCCTACCAGCCCAGGAAGGGGAGATTGTCTGGCAGGGTGTTAGCTCCCATTTTCCTGTTTGTGATCGTTAGCAGTAATGACATTGCTGGATCAAGGATCCTGAGCACTGACCGGGGCACATCTCACGGAGGCTGGGTATTTGTGTTGACCCTGGGAAGGCGCATCACTGGGGCATTGTTGGCTAGTCTGTTCCCGCTGTCTCAGCCAGGAAGAGAGTGCACCTCTTCTCTGTGTTTCTTCCTTGACTCTAAAGAGAGCCAGTGTCCAGCTCCAGTACAGGCATGGCATTGCAGTCATCCAGATGGGTCAGCCCCTGGTAGAGCACTTCTGTGGTTCTTCCCTTTTGGCAGAGTAATGGGGAGCCTGGGCTCCCCCCCACGCCCCCTCTTTCCTCTCAGACATGCTCATCCCAATCCCTTACGTGGCTGTGACAGTGGCTCTCCGCTGGACCAGCCCTCACCCTGCATACCTCATTGCAGCCCAGATGATCACCTCTAACCTCCTGTGCAGCTAATGAGAGCAGATTGGGTCAAAGAGGACCTGGTGGAGCTGCCTGGCTGGCCTGGGCCGGAGGCAGGTCAGGCTCTCTGCCCCCAACAGTAGCTGGGTGCTGAAGTTTGGCCCGCAGCTGGCTGTAGGGCTCGGTGGGAGCCAGGGCAGAGGGCCTGGCACTCCTGCAGGAAGTTTCACTGCTGACTGCCCTGCTGTATTTGTCTGTCTCCAGGCCACAGTGGTCTGTGACCTGGTTCTGCTCTACCTGGATGCAAAGGCTGACGTCTATTGGAAGGAGAAGTTCGAGGAGGTAAGGATGGGGCCACTTCAGAGAGAGAGAGAGAGAGTGGAGTTTTGCAAGCAGATTTAATTATTTTCTGCCCTTTGGTTAAAACTCAGTTCACAAGATCTGTGAAAACCCCGGTGGAGCAGTTCTTAGTCTTTGACTCTTGAGCTTGGTGGTTGGTCTGAACTGAACCTGACAGAGATTAAATTCTTAGAAGTTTAACAACAACAGGCAGCAGAGTGAAGGAGAGGGACACAGCTGGTGCCCAGACTGCAGGGAAAGCCATACCGTGATCTCAACTACTGTTAGACAACAAGGAGTCCCCCAGGTGACCTTACCGTTAGAAATCTGACCCAGGCTCCACATTTATTCACCCTCTTCTGAACTGAATCTGGCCAGACTCCATGTGGAGAGAGGGCAGCTCTTCAGAGTGCGCCCTGGCACTGTGTTGGTGCTGACGCTGCAGTTCAGTGACAGGTTTTCTTGCCATGTGCGAGCCCCACTTTGGCACTGCCCAGCCCTGGTGAATCAGAGTCGCAGGGTGTGGGCTAGGAGGACCCTCCAGAGCAGGAGAGCTGCCAGGCCTAGCTTGGGTCAGCTTTGGCTTTATCTGGTCAAGTTTTAGAAAACTCTGAGGACAAGTTCCCTCAGTTCCCAGTGAACTGCCTCAGGGCTGCATCATCCTACTGGGGGAAAAAAAAGTTGTTCCTAATGCCTGATCTCAAATCACAAGCGGACTGGGGGGTCTCAAACAATTCATGTGGTCGCATGGGACTGAGCAGAGCAGCACAGAACCCCCTGCCTGGGCTGTCCCCTTGTCTCCAGTATACTAAGATGCCCCTGTTCATTTTGCAGGCAAAACCCCCTAAAGGTAAGACTGAGGCTGCAGCTTAGGGACATCAGGAATGCTCCACCACAAGCATCCTTCACTCCGGAGCAACCTCCAGGTAGCTGCGATGCAGGCAGGGCTGCAGCCCAGGTCAGGTGGCCCAGTTCTGGCCTAAGTGTGTGCTGCTGGGGTTAGGATCTGTCTTTCCTGAAGACACATTTGCATCAGCAGAAGTTCTCGGCTCCTGGAGCACACCACCATCCCACGTGCAGCTCCCAGCACTGACTGGCCAGTGACGGAGCAGAGCAGTGCTGTGGAGCTGCTGTGGGAACTAGAGCTTGCTGGGAAGCAGCTGGCCCATGCTCAGCACAAGAGGCTTAAAGCACTTTGCGCTTCTTCACGTTCCAGATGGCCTTGATTTCCCGTGAAAAACAGGGCCACAATGAAATAAAGCTGTTCAGAAAGCAGGAGGTAGCTCTGCTCTGTCTCTAGCTCTGGGGGTGGCTGTGAAGGTTTTGTGGTGCCCGTCTTTCACCTCGCAGCGCCCTGCCTGCTTCCAGCTGGGATGGCTTCCTGCAACCTGCCCAGATCCTCTGGAGCTCCCCAGGCAGTAGCAGGGCTCCCAGCCCCCCTTTGGCTGTGCTGAGGGAGGGTTTAAGAGCTGAGCTTAAGGCAGCAGCCCTGGGCTGGTACTTGCTTACTGGGGGGTGCAGTAGCTCCTGTGCCCCCTGGTTCCTGCAGCCCTGGGGTGAGCCTGAGCATTTCAGAGGTGCCGAACCCTGCGCTCCCACCTGCCCCGGGCTGTGTCGGCCTGGTGCAGGGCAAGGTCCAGCTGCGTTGATGCCCATGGGGTGCTCTGGGAACCCCACAAGCTGCCCAGCTCAAAAGCACAGTGTGTGGAGGCACAGCAGGGGTCTGAGCTCCATTTAATGCTCCCCGCTGGGACTGACTGCATGGGATGGAGGGGTCCTTCAGCATCACCCTTCCTCGGCTGCCTGCCCCGCTGCATCCCCCTGCCCTGGCTATCCCCTGCTGCCCTCCTTGAACTGCCGCAGGTAGAATTGTGCTGCCAGCTGCTTGGTCATGGTCTTCAGTGCAAGGAAGGCAGCCACAATCTCTGCGACAAGGAAGGCCAGGAAAAGGCTGTGCATGGCCATCTCGAGCGGCAGGCGGATGACGTGGCTGTCTGTCAGCAGGAAGAGCAGGAGAGGGAGCTGGATCAGGAGGGAGAGAAGGAGGAACCCGGCCAGTTCAGGCACCTGCAGAAGTAGAGCCTGCTGTGACAGGGCGCTGAGGCCATCCGTGGGGTGTGGGGGGGACCCTCTCTGCCCCAGGAGCTCCCTGCACTGGCCACTCCGCTGGCCTCAGCACCCTGGGTACCGGGGATGTCCCTGCCACACGGAGCTGCGCCTGGATGTGGTGGGATGCTGTCAAGCCCAGTGCTGGAGCATTGTGCCCACAGCACAGGGAAGGATACAGCAGGGGAGCGAGTGCATCCCCTTCATCTCCTGCCTCCAGGTCCTGCCTGCAGCTGTGATTGTCTCCCAGGACAGCTCCAGGCAGGACTCCAGGAGGAATGGGCAGTGACGGGCACTCGGGTCCTGAGCGAGGGGACATCCAGCATAGCCACAGCTCACCCAGCACAGGGGACTTGCGGCCAAGGCAAAGACACTGCACTTACCTTCTCCTGCAGGTTCCCCACGTAGCCCAGGTAGAGGCGGGAGCCCTCGGCCAGTGAGAGGATGAGGAAGGCAGCGACCAGCAGGAACTGGTAGTGCCAAGGCAGCAGGTGATACTGTAATGGGCACAATCTCATCCCGGCCTGCCCTGTGCCCAGCTCTCCATGCCCAGTTTTCCATCCCCTGCTCCCCATGCCCAGCTCCCCGTGCCCTCCTCCCCACGCTCTGCCAGCTCCCACCTGTGCTGGTGCCCAGCTCTGCCCACCCTGCTCTCCCAGTTTAACCTTCCCTGCCTGGAAAGTTCAATGGTCGGTCTATGATTTCCATGTCTGGGAGCCAGAGGTGAGCCATCTTGTCTTGGGGACCCATGAATTTTGAAAAGGCTCCCCTCTCCCCTGCTCACTGTGGCCCCTGCATGCCCAAGGAGGCTCGGCAAGGAGCGGGTTCACCCTCCCACCTCATGCCCCACGAGACGGTACCTTCAGCTGCAGCATCATCCCCTCAGCCAGGCACCAGACTGGGAAGTAGTAGACGTTGAAGTAGAGCATCATCTGGAGGGGCAGGCTGGCCAGCACCTCGTGGGCTAGGCAGGGCAGGCAGGGGTGGGCAAGGCTGCCCAGCACCCCCAGGGTCTGGCTGCCCCGAGGGACCCCTGCCTCGCAGCTCGTGGGGGGGAGAGCAATAGCCCCCACCATGCTGGGGGGTAGCAAGAACGGCTGTTGGCAGCAAATGCACTTATTTTTGCTCTCCCTCATCAGTGGGTGGGTGCAGGGACCCTTTGGGCACTCCCAGCTCAGAGGCACCCGAGCACTCTGATCATGTGCTGGTGAAACAACAGCAAAACCCCCCCCCCAAAACCCCTCCGCCACTGAGCCCTGCTGCCTGTACCTGGGTGGTAGGTATGGGCAGCGCTGCTGTCCCACGTCTTGTTGTTGATGAAGAGGGAGCTGCTGAATGCCACCAAGCCCCGGCGGAGGTTGGGAGGTAGAGGGGTGTGCGCAGCCATAGCTGGCAGCTGAGCCCCGTTTGGCTCAGCTGGGATTAGCCAGAAAGTAATTAATGGGATGACAGGTCGGGTAATGCGCAGGGCCACTTGGCCATTGGCTCCTTGGGCACAGGGCAGCTGAGCTGGGAGGAGGATGTAGGGAAGGAAAATTCCACACACACACACACCCCAGGACACCAAGCCCATGTGGGAGCTACAAGGATACAGAGCATCTCCCCTCTGCAGCAGCTTGGGGGGGGTGAGCAGCAGGTTTGACCCATCACCGTGATGGGCATCCCCAGCCTGCTCTGCCCCACCGCACCCTCTCCCAGCTGGGCTGTATCAACATTATTATTGCTTAAAACTCCCCGACAGACAAAGATGCTCTGGGGGTGGAGATGGTGCTCTTTGCTAGAAATGCTTCTGCAAAGCCTCTGGATTCACAGAGCATTTTACCCATCACCGTGAGCTTCCCTGCTAGTGGGCTGCCCCTGTGGGTCTCCATGCTGCTCGGTGTCCCCAAGCCCCATCGAGGCTTGGGGGTCCTGGGGAGAGCAGCAGGGGGACAGTGTGTGCAAGAGGGTGGTTGAGCCGGAGGTGAATGGCAGGGAAAGGGGATGGTGCTTTGGGGCCTTCAGGGTTAGTCTGACCCAACAGGCATGGTCTCACCTCATGATCTTCACCTCTGGCCCATCCCAGAAGGTGCATCAGAGCAGCTGCTGCAAATATTGGGCCGGAGTATTGTAAACATGGTCCTTAAGGGACATAAGAAACCAAATAAAAAGAGGATTCTTCTGCTTGATAAAGCCAAAATGAAGCTGCAGAGCTCATTGCCATATGCTGCCAAAAAAAAACCCCAACCACCTGGGGCTGAAAGCATAGTTAGACCAACGCATGACTGGCTGAAGTCCATCAAGGCCTGCCATGCACAAGGAGCAAGTCTCTCAAGGCAGGTCCTTGCTGTGAGCACAGCCCAGGGTGCACGTCCTTTCTCCAGCTCTCCCAAGCAGCTGTGACACTACGGTGTGGGCCCATGGCCTGGCTCAGGGCAGCCACCTCCCTGTCCTTACAATTACTAGTTAAAAAGAAAATAAACTTAGGTGAAGTGCATTTCACATAAAATCCAACCAAGTGTGGAAAGATTACACCCTGCTATAAGCATTGGCCTGTTGTTAGGTAAGGACACTGAGCGAAGGGAGGACAGTGGATGAGCAGAAAGGCTCGTGAGGTCCTTCTGGTCTATTTGGCCACACCTGGACAAGACATCTGAAGGTGCCACTGGTGAAAAGATGGTCTCCGCTGCATCGGGGAGCGTGTTTAACCACAGCCTGTAACACTGAACACCTCCCAGCCTCAGAAGTGACACTGGGAAGACTCCAGAGGATGCCAAGCCTTCAGGTGAGCAGGAAGACAGAGGCCTTGGAAAAGCTCAGCCAAGACGTATTGGGGGAGCACAGGAGCTGCCAGTCTCACCCAGTGTGGAAGACGTGCTGGAGAGCCCAAGGGAGAAACCACAGAGCTCTGGGGGCTGCCACCATGCGGTGTCCCGGCATCCCCAGGCACCCCCAGCCAGGTCCCCCAGGGAGCTGCCGGAGCAGAGTCCGACCATCCCACCAGCAGGACCTGGGATGCAAAGCCAGGCGTCCCTGTCGAGTGTGCAGAGCCGGGGCAGCAGGCTGGGCAGCTGCCTCCACCGGGGCATGGCCCCAGCCCCTCTGCAAACCCCCTGCTCGGGCACCAGGAGCCGAGCAGCCCCGGCCACCTCTGCCCTCGGAGAAAGCCCTCACCCGCACCGCGCTGGGGACGGGGACATCGACATTTGCCTTTGGGGACCAAAGGTGAGGCTCGCAAGTCCACATCCCTTTGTAACGTAACGACGCAAGGCGAGGACCCTGTTCATCGCTGCGTGCTGGAGCACGCACATCCCTGCCTACTGTCCCTTCTGGTTGCACCACCTGGGAAAAACCTCGCAGTGAAACCAGAAGAGACCAACCGGAGACGTGGCAGACGACTGCTGACATTTCTATCCAGCAAAGATCAGAAAGTCTGGAAATAAATACAGGTGAGCTAGCCACAAGTGGGAAGCTTTCACAGAAGAGGTGCTTGCACCACCCGGTCGACCTGTAGAGATGACCCAAAGCCTCGGGAGGAGTCAGAGATGATCCGGATCCCAAGAACAGTACTGCTTTAATTCATAGGGGGTGAATCAAATTAAAAATATAAATCCTCTTGCTTTGGGCTCAGAGTAAAACACTGACTGCTGGGGAAAAAACTCCCCCAGGACAGAGGGCTGGAGAGCCCAAGGGGACTCTCACCCCTGGCTCTGCTGGGCTGATGGACACGGAGCTGCGGGCTGGCCAGGTCCACTCCCGAGCTGGAGATAAGGCTCTTCTTCCAGCAAGGGGCAGAAAACACAACAGCAGAGCACCGACGTGGAAAGCTGAGATGAGAAACGCAGCCTTGTCACTAGGCGACAGGAGGAATGAGTGACGACGGCCAGAGGACAGCCAGAAATACTCCTCCGGCTACTTTTCCTTGAGCAACATCTCAGCAGCAGCACTAATCCTGTGATCATCATTAAGGAGAGAGACACCACAAGGCTGGCTGGAAGGATGGCTACCAAGCCCAAGGGCTGCAGTCTGGCTGTCGCACCTCTCCAAGGAGCGCCCGCTCCGCAGCCCGGGGACTGACCAAGAGCTGCCGGTGCCCAAGCCCAAACTGAGCTCCGAGAGATGGGGAGCAGCGCTCCAGCCCCTTGTCTGCTGCAGGACAGGGAGATGCCGTGGGTGCTGGGACAGGGACCGCTAAGGTCCAGAGCCCTTGGCTTGGGCAGGGACCCACCTCTGCTGGGGGGTGGGATGGACAGGGAGACCAGCCTGGAGAAGGGAGAATGTGAAACAAAGACAGGCTGTCCAGAGACCATCCAACGTGACTCCCATCTCCCTGGGACCCTCAGGTGCTCCCTGGGATGGGTGGGCACAGGGAGAGCTGTGGCAAGTGCCGCAGCCATGCAGAGAGGGAGCGGATGTCAGGCTCCGTGGGGATGCGCATCAGAGCTCTGCCGGGAGCGAAGAAGATTTGGCAAAGGGCAACATGCTTGAAAGCACAGGGAGCAACGAAAGGCACTCGCGCTATTTACGGGGGTGAGGGACATGCTTGGGGCAGACCCGCCTGGGGACCCCCCCAGCCCATCGGCAGCATCCGCAGCCACGTGGCACCCATGCCTGCTCTCGGTGCCAAACCCCGCTCTCTCCGGGGGCTGCTTTTCCAGCATCCCATGGGAACTGTAACAGCAGAGCCCCAGCCTGGTAGGCACCGGGGCAGAGGAGCCCCGTCGGCGGTCTGCTGGGAAGGTAAGTACAGTGATGGGCACTGGGTTCATCCAAGTCTCAAAGGGAAATGACTCAGCCGCGGTGTTCCCGCTTGTCCGTGGAGCTGCCATCCCATCTCCCCACAGCGAGCGCAGCATGAGGAGGGCGCAGCCACCGGCAGCATTAGGAACCTTTCCCAGTTAGCCAGGACATATCTCCGGTTCTAGAAAAGAGAAAAAAACCAGCAGTCCAAAACCTCATGCGCAGATCCTCAATTCCATGTAAAACTGAGTTCAAACAGTATTTTTTTAACCTCAAACAAGCCCTTCTAGCATTCAGCTGAAAATTCATGGAAAGCCACCGAACGGCTGGCCTCTCCCCAGCGGAGCGGGGTCCCAGCCCAAAGGCAGCTGCCCGTTCCCGACAGACCCAGGCACCAGCACCGTGCCCACCCGGCCCCAGCCTGGCTCCTGCCACCCCCAGCCCCACCGCAGCATCATTGCCCGCTGCAGGGGGGTGGGCAGGCTGCAGAACAAGCATGCAGCCGCAACCAGTGTCCCCACACAGGAATTGGGGACACGGCCCAAGCAGGGGGCTGGTTGTCCCCTCTTGCCAGCCCTTCACACCCAGCAGACCGGGACCCCAAACCGAACGTACTTGCCGTGACGGACAAACAGCCTAAAAGGTGCGAGAGCAGCAGGAGACAGAGAGAGAAAAGACATTTAGGTTTAAGGTGGTCCGGCTTCCTCCAGGCTCGCCGAGCCCCACTGCAGGGACCGTTGCTCCTCCCGCTGCCGGGCTGCCCATGAGATGCCACCTCCCTTCCAGCGGCAAACTGGGTGGCCAGCAACCATTTCCCGATGTACTGGAGATGGTGGGCACAGCCCCGCTCCGGTCACTGGTGGCTGGGTGGGCCCTCGACGTGCTCCCCATCCCCGGGGTGCCCGGGGTGTCTGAGCTGGCTCAGGGCTGCCCTGGGGGCTGGGTGCGCTTCCCTCCCTGAGCTTTTGAAAGTCTGCTTTTATTCCAGATGTGGAAACACCCCAGGGACAGGGACCCACACTCCCCCCTCAGCTCCGATTCCCACTCTAAAGGATCCTTCCCAGCTGTTACCACTTCCCTGACGTTTGCCTTCCAGCACAGCATGTTCTGCACCCACCCTTTGCATACAGGGGTTCACTCTTTCTGTGCAAAGCCTTAAAAACAAAGTGAAGGGACAAAAATGCACTTTGCTAATGAGCTAGACCCCAACGAACCAGAGGCTGAGACAGACGGCTGGTGTCCCAGCATCGTGAGCTCTCCGGGCTTTTGCTCTTGCGGAGGGTTGAGCACAGGCTGCATATCCAGCCCGTCTCTTGGTGATGTGCTAGCACCCAGTGGCCGTGAGTACCGCTGTCCCATTGAGTCTGTGCAAGGATTTGGATCCAGGTGTTTAAGACAAACTCCCTGTGTGTGGGATGCCAGACCTGGAGGTGGCTGGGAGGCAGCACTGGGGGGGACAGAGTGAGTGGGGCAGGAAGGGAGATGCGAGAAGGGTACGGAACGGGGAGCAGCAGGGAAGAGCTGCCCAGTGCCCGTCGGGGTCCTGCCTCAGGGTGCTCAGCCCCTGCCCTGGCACTGCTGGTTCCCACAGCGCGTCTACTTACTCCACATCGCGTCTACTTACTCCACATCGCGTCTACTTACTCCACATCGCGCTTTCGGATGGTCCTGCTGGCAGCCAGGACCTCAGCCACCTTGGACACGATAGGGTCGTAGTTCATGCTGGCCACAGCCACCACCTCGTCGCTCCTAGGGCCGGGCAGAGCAGAGTGGTTAGGGCAGCCCCGGGTGGCTACGGATCCATCACCCAAAAAGCAACATGCTGGAGAGAAGCGGGAAGCAAAGAGGAACGCCCATGGGTCGGGGCCCATCCCAAGGCGTGAGCACCACGGGGACTGTGCCAGCAGTGTGGGACAAGGGACAGGGAGAGGGCTCGGAGCTGGCACTGCAGGCTGGCCCCACTGCGGTCTCACCAGTGCTCACACGTTGGCATGGTGGGCATCACTGGGGTGCCCAGGGGACGGAGACAGCTCTGGGTACCCTGGCATCTCTGGAAAAACACCAGCAAAGGTGGGTCTGGTGGTGGATAAAAACCTGGACATCAGCAAGGATGCCCAGTGGTTGCTGCTATCTGAGCAGGGGATCCCTGTGCTGCTGCCCCGTACGGAGGGAGTGCAGAAGCGGGCGGGTGGTCAGGATTTCTCTGTGGAACACTCACTTATGCTGCTCCACATCCCCTTCCTCCAAGTGGGCAGAGTGCCCACCTCCGAGCCGCCCCACAGGCACGCTCCTCCCAAAGCACCAGGATGGCTGGGGTGTCCGACACCAGGGTCCCACCAGCCCCAGTGAGGAAACCCCTGGATATACGAGATATCCAGCAGCACATCCCAGTCCAGCTGACAATCACCCACCAGGACGTCAATGCTGGTGGTACAACACAACCTCAAAGGCTGAATGGAAACAAATGAAGCGGAAGGGAAGAGGATGTAAAAATGCTGGAGGAGCTTTGGCTAAAGGTCACAAGGCAAACAAGAAGGGCTCTTCTGCTTTGCGGTTTGCAGAGGTCAACCTGAGCATAGATCTTCAAAGACTGAACCCTGGAGATGGCTCATAAATAGATAACTGAATAGACAAACAACATAAAAGATCAGAGAACGTGCGTGGGTAAGATATTAAACACTGGTGATATTGTTGAGTAAGCTGAAGAGTAGAAGCACCCAGCAAATCAAGATCTTCTCTTCAATCCGCTGCCGAACAACTCCATGACCAACAGAGCAAAGAGCAGCCGGGGCAGGGGGGAACATGTGCCTGATTCCCAGGAGGAAGAGAGCAGAAGCCATGTTTCAGAGGACACTTCATCTCTGTGGAGCCATGGGCGTTGAAGTAATCTCTCACAGATGTCCCACAAAGCCATAGTATAGCTCCATCACAGAAGAATATCTATTTCAAAAGGTTCTGCTTTCTAAATAAACTCACTACAAATAAGGGAGAGCAACTCAGAGACAGAGCAGCGGTCTGTCTCTCCTGTCCCATGGGCGAGCATGGGTGTGCAGAGCAGACCAGGAGCCCAGAATCCTCTCTGGAGCCACTGGAGTTTGGCCACAGCTTAGTTTGTCCACAGCAGCCAGACCCAGAGACAGACCAACGCCAGGTAGGCTCCAGCACAGGGCGCTGCTCCACGGGAATGGTCGTGGGAAAGGGGAGCCACTGCATTCATTGCCAGGAGCTCTAAAACAAGATTTGGATGCCATTGGGAATCCCATCTCAAGCATCCTTAGCTCACTGCAGAGATACATACCTACAGCAGAGGGGATCTCTGATAGCCTGCAGCTCTTCCATCCAGCAGACAAGACGAGAATAAGGAGTAAGAGACAGATGTCGACACGCAATACATTCACACCAGAAAAGAGGCGTCCGTGGCAGGCAGTGAGGATATTAATCATCCAAGAAGATTACAAAGCACGTGTGTGTTCAGCTGAACTGTCTGCTGGGCTGTCACGTTCAAGGGCTGCTGCTGTGATCTAGAAGAGCTCTTCGCTTTCTGAGCCTGCATCTTCTCCGCTGTGAGCTGGAGCATCCCACATCAGCGGTGGCTTTTAAACATTTTTGTCTGACAGATGAGGAAGCCAGAAGGGATCCTTCTTTTTCAAAAGGTCTTCAGGGGCAGCAAGAGTGCCCATCCTGAACCTGGGATTTGGAGCAATCAGAAGTCTTGGTGTGAAGGCTGAGGGAAGATGGAGCACTGTGGACGAGCACCGCGTCTACATGGTCTTCCCTTCCTCTGCAGGGTTCAACGCAATGGGAGTGGGGAACCATGAAGAAGACAGCCACAGCAATTCCCTGGATCTCCCAAGATCTCCAGGACATCAGCCTGTTCTGGCTGAGGTGCTGCGGTGAAAGCAGTGTCCCACAGGGACGTCCGCAGAGCACCAGCCCAGACACCTCCACAGCTCACACACAGCTCTGAACGAGGATAAGGAACCAGCTTTCCTCTTCAAACTCTGGGGAAAAAAGAGCCTTACTCGGAAAGTCGATGCTGAGGACAGGCTGCAGGAGTGGGAACCTCCAGCAGTTCATTAAACAACCAAGACAGCGCACACCAGAAGAGCCCAAACCGTCCGGTGGGCACGGCAGAAAGAAGCAGGAGGGGGTGGTCGACCTGGGACAGTGTCCTCAGTCCAAGAGCATTAGCACCAACCAGAAGAACTACCACCAAACGAGAGGAAGAGGAAGAAATGCTCCCGGTGGCCTCCCACAGAAGCAGAGATGGGAACTTGAATACAGCCGAGCAAAGCAGCGGGAGATGCACCGGCTGAGCCCCCCGCCAGCCGGCACTCCCCCAGTACCTCCGGCTCTCGGCGCAGGATGCTGTCCTGGTACCCAAAAGCCTTCTCCGGGAGTTCCTCCTGGGTGGCAGAACAACACAGCGCTTAGCGGCGGACCCCCGCCGCCCACCCTCAGGGAGCTGCTCCCTACGGATCCCGGCTTTCCTGCGTGCCGGCAGGTCTTCCCTGGCAGCCGCCAGTGGCAAGCGGAGCACAGGGATGATGCACCTTGCTCAGGGCTTTCCTTTTGAACGGGCTCTACAGATGTTTAATTAAAGCAATCTGACATTTCCTTTCTAATGAGGGTTGGGATAAATAGCCAAATGCCCTGGTATGGAAAGGAGGAATAGTTTCAAAGATTACATGCTGCAAAGGAATGCGTTCCAGCGCGGCTCATGGATGCCTGGCCCCGTAATGCTGGATTTGCGGCACGCGGGGGTCTGCCAGCACGGGCAGGAGACCCGTGGTGGGCAACGCAGCGGCTGCGGAGCGGCTTTGCAGGGGACGCAGCTGCGAAAGCGCGCACAAATCTGCAAACCATTGCAACAAAACTGCCGAAAATGGCGTGGGTTTTTTTTTATTCTTCCCCCGGCTCACACTCACCGTGCAAACTGTGTGTTTTAAAATGTTCTTTTGGCAGTTACGTGATTTAAATGCACTTCAAGACACGGAGAGGGTGGGGAGCAACAGCCCTGCGGCTGTGGCTGCAGGAGGGGAACGTCCCCTTGCAGCAGCTTTCCCCAGCACAGGCGCTGCCTTGGCACAAACCCACCCTTTTAGGCAATTTTGGCCAAGGTGCCAGCGAGCTCGGAGTCGCATCCACGTGCAAAGGGTCCCTGGGTGCCAGCAGATGCCGGAGCCCCATCGCCAGCAGCAGGTTTTTATCCGAGGTGTGCGGGCACCAGGAGGAGGGTGACCGCCGGGGACCTGGCTGGCTCCTGCCGCAGGGTGATAAATGAGCCCTGTGCCTCTCCGAGCCTGACGGACACGTCCAATTCCAGGCTCCATCCCGGAGTGATGGGGGCAAGTGGGCACCCTCGGGGAGCGGGACGCGGAGGGGAGGCCGTCGGGGAGATTGGGCAGGGGCCAGAGGGGTAGCAAGCGCTGGTGAGATGATCTCTGCAGAGCCGGAGCCGGATCCTGCCTGATCCTGCCTCCTGATCCCGGCCTGAGCGCTGCCACCGAGCAGTTCCATCGCCGAGCTGGGCAGACCTTCCCTTCCCTGGCTTCACTCTCCCCATCCTCACTATTAGAAAGGACTTGAAGAAATCCCCTCCGTCTCCAGGCATCCGGAGGCTCTTGTGGCCATTGGTTTCAGATTGGGATGGGACAAAGGCAAGAAAAGAATAAACAGCCGCAAATATTTGGGGGATAAATTCATGGCACACGGTCTTGCCAGTCTAAACAGCCAGCGTGGCTCGAGAACAGCAGAGGCAACACATCCCAGCTGTCAACACATTTCAGGAAAATATTCCCAGATAGGCTCCCAGCCTGAGGAAGAGCTGGGTTTCACTACAGGTGGAACAAAAGCTCCTGAACTCTTGCTACCCTTCACAGCTTGTTAATAGACAGAAGAGGGGTTTGAGCTCGATTTGTCAAACCAGAAGCAGAAGCGGCGGTGCCTGAGCTCCCAGTCCAGCCCTGGTCGCAAATCATTAACGCAGTGATGAGATGGGAAGGATATCTTTGATGGGAATTGCCAGCAACAAATTAATAGAAGCCGTTATCCGCTCTCAGATACTATGTTAACAGGTACAGTGCTTACATCTGGCAGAGACCCTGGTTCCAAAGACCAATTTAACTTGCTTTACGCCTAGCCCATTGTTCCTCTAGGGCCTTTTATTAATGTCCTGCAACCTCGATGTCCAGAGAGGAACAAAACTGACTGACAGAAGCTCTGGCAAAAAATACTCTCCAGCCTAGCAGAACAAGCTTAGACGAATGCTTGCATAGGAACGTGGAGAAGAGAAACACTTACTTGGTATAAAATGCCACAAACTTCAGCTCATCTAAATCTCCCTGAATGACAACGTCATCGAATCCTTCCCCATGGCCTGGAAGGCAAAGAAGTGGATTCAGCAACCGTTCCCCTGGAGGCAGCTCTCACCCCTGAGACGGCGTTTCAGCGCAGAGCCACCCAAGGAGCATCCTGCAGTCACCAAGAGATCAGCGCCAGAAGATGAGGGGACCAAAAAGCACCCCTTCTTGCTTAGAGGAGTGCAAGTTCAGGGAGGCTGACCCTGTTCATGCTGGGCCATCCCTTCCCATGGCCATCCCTCCGTCCCTGCACCCCAGAGCCACGCGCAGACGGGTTTCAGAGGAGACGCCAAACCCCTCAGGAGCCAGGAAGGGAAGCAGACCCACGGCAGAGGTCGGTGCGGAGTGTCCCGCAGCAAGGGACGTGGCTGTGGCTGCTCTATCCCAGGACACCTCCACCAGCGCAAACTCTCCGAGCAGCCTTGGGGAGCCCCTTACCCGCATAGCGGATGCTCTTCCCGAACATGGCAGTCCACAAATACGGGACTGTGCTGATCTCCATGCCGTGGGCCAGCATGTTCAGTGCAGCTATACGGCCTGGAAGAGAGAAGCAGCAGAATAAGCAAGGAAGCTCCGCGCCGGAGCAAGCACTCCGTCTGCCCTCGGTCACAGCACAGCACCGACATCTCAAGTCCCAAAGTACAGGGAGACCAAGACCTTCTGCTTAGGCTTAAAAAAAAAAAAAAAACCCATACAGCAACAAGCACCAAGGAAATGCCTCGCATCAGCCGACGCCGGGCTCTCAGCCCTCCCCGGCGGTGCAGCTCCTACTGCCTCGTCCCCTCCGCCTGCACGAGCAATGCACTCACAAGCCTCTTTCAACCCAAATTCTGCAATGGTGACAGGGCTGACAGCTCGCCGAGCTCCCGCCGCAACCAGGGATGGGACGGATAAACCCCCTGCGGGCAGGGAGACCATTCGTCTCTGGACCAGCGTTAAGGGGGGGCCGTGTCCAAAGGCTAACTTCGGAGGTGTGGTTCCAAAATCTCTCGCCTGGGGCACCCCCTCCAGAGGTCAACCTCCCCACGGGGCTCTGGCCTTGGAAAGCTTGAGGGCAGCCGATGACACCAAGGTCTCCAGGCTTGCCGGCGTGAAGGGGAGAACGGTCTCAGCTCTGCAGCGTGCTCCCGGGCCAGCCCAGCCGGGGTGTGAGCCTGCGCTGACGTTATTAGGACACGAGCTCCGAAGTGTCCCAGGGCAAGGAGAGGACTGGGCTCCTGCAGAGACTGCAGACGCCAGGGAGTACACGGCGTATGGGAAAGCCCGTCCCTGGGCACCTCCGTGTTTGTAACGAGGCATTGTTAGCAGGTGAAGGCGGCTGACAAACAAAAGCGTATCGGGCAGGACTAAAATATACATGCTTCAAAACGTTTAATACAACTACCCAGTTTGCCTGCTGGCAGTTGTCTCATTCTCTCACTAGAGGGCTTGGAAATACCCCGGGGATCTGGAAAAGGATCTTCTCCATAAGCAATTTGCTGTTGCAAAGCGAAGGGACTGAAAAGCACCTACCATGCATGTGGGCCATCTGCCAGTGAGGGACGTTCACCTTCTTATTATTCCTCAAGGCCAGCGGGAACGCGACAGCGTCACCAGCTGCGAAGACTCCGGGGACGTTGGTTTGCATCATCTGCAGGGGGGGAGCAGAAGCGTGCATCGGCGGGGTTTGCACCCTGCGCAAACGGGGAACTGCTGGAGAGCTGCCGCAGTCCCCAGGAACCCATGGACAACCTCTGCTTGGCTGAGGGACTCCCAGGTGGGATTTGGTTTCGCATTCTTCGCTTTCAGAGCAGCCCGTGCAGGCAGGGACCTACAGCATCCCTCCGCCAGTGGGTTACGCAGTAAAGAAAGACACAGACTGGTGTTCTTGAGCCCCTCTTAGAAGACTGGGGTCTGTGGGTGTTTGCAAACAGAGCCTGGATCATTGCATCTATGAGCAATAAGCGCAGGGGTGGGTGGCAATGGGCTCCTGGCTGGCGGCACACAGCACCTCTCAGCACCAGCACTGTTCCCATCGGGGTCACCGGTGGTGGGAAGGAAAGAGGAGATACTTTGAGATCCTTGAAAAGATGGATATTTCACCATTTCTTTCCCCCCAGAATATCCACACCATGGCAGGACAGACCAAAGCCACAGCATCCAGGGCTGGGATTTGCAAACCCCTCGCTTGCAGGGGGGTCCCAGGCACCCCAACATGATGCTCTCGGCATCTCAGCCGATGCGATTCCCCTCGGAGACTCGGGAAAGCTCATCTCGGAGGACAGCGGACTCGGCTCCTCCCGCTCGCCCCCCTGGCAGGGGCTGCCCCCCAGGCTCACCTTGTTGACCACGATGAAGCCTTTGGAGTCGATGTTGATGCCGCTCTGCTTGAGAAAGCCCGTCGCTGGCACGGCACCTGCCGGAGAAGGTCTGTTGGGGTGGTAGCCCGGCATCCCCGCAGCCCCGGGGAGGGGGGGGCTGGCCCTGAGGTCAGCAGATCCCCCCCCTTCCCACACAACCCAAGTCTGCCCCAAGGGAACGGCAGCGGAGCGGGGAGCAGAGCCCCCCCCCGCTATGACCCTCTGCACCCCCAGGGTCCCTGCGACTCTCCAAGCCGTCAGTGCACCGCTGCCACCTGCCCACCACCTTTTTCTAATGCTTGAAGATAATTTTCAATCCACTTCTCTTTTATAGATATTTTGAAAATAATATATTTTAAAGGGAGCCCTCAGGTTTCCAGACAGGGCGCCTCTGCCTCTCCCACAATCTTCAGCTTTCATTTTCCTGTTTTGATCTTTTTTTAACTCTAGCCTTCACAAATCAGAGCAGTCAATAAACCAACAAAAGCAGAATCAAACTAATTCTATGATTCTTCCAGTCTGCAACATTTTGAAAAGCTACAGAGTGAAACGGGGATTTTTCTTCCTCCAAGTGTAAAAGAGAAAAATAACCTCTTCTGTGGCAGCAAGCAGCAATAAAAAAAATTTGGAAAAAAAAAACCAAGAAAAAATATTCAGTTTGGGGAGGCTTTAGAAAAGAAAACAACTTGAGAGGATGAAATTGGTTTGAATGGGTTTTTTTCTGGAAAAACTGAAACCATTACTATTTTCCAAATATATTTCCAGTTGCATTTTGGGGTGGAGGCTCTAGAAAGGCCTTTCTCAGCTTCGCTATGCAGTCCCATGCGTGGGAGCCGAGCAGGGCTGGCACTTCCCTGCCAGCACCCCCAGCTGCCCAGCCCCAGGGACCCATCGCTGCCGCGTCCCACGTCCCCTCCAGCTTCTCCAGCTTCTCCGTCGGGCAAATCCCCACCAGCCCACGCGGCTCCGCACCCCCAGCGCCGGCTCCTTACCAACACCGACGACACACACGTCGGCACGCAGGACCTTCCCGCTCTTCAGCACAACCTCCTTCAGCTGCATGAGACACAGGAGGACATTGCGGTTATTTTAGGGACAAAATAGAAAAAACCTCAACCTGTAGCAGCAGCAAGCCAACGGGGCAGCTGGCTTCATTTTTGACACGTAAATTGACTGTAATTCCGTATAACAGCAGCAGGAGGAAGGTGGGAGCAATGAAACCCCACACAGCACGTTGGCTCCTGGGGGCTAAATCCAGGAATATGAATTTCAGGGGCTGGGAAAGTCGAGGGCAAAACCCCCACGGCGAAGGGAACAGCAGGGAGCCCCTGCCCGCGCCCTACCTTGCCCTCCTGTTCCCGCAGCTCCGACACCTCTGTCTGCATGTAGAACTTCACCCTGTTGCTCTCGAACATCTGGAGGGGGGACATGGGACAGAGCAGGGGACATCAGGACCCCGAACCGCCCCCGCTCCTGGTGTCCCTGTGCCCCCCCCACTGCTGCCACCCCCGGCCACCGCCCGGGCTGGGGGGGGGGGCTGCC
>JANZLQ010000092.1:219042-229148 GCA_026212715.1 Elanus axillaris | reverse complement strand
CCCCCCCCACTGCCCTGCCCACCCCCCGGGGTCCCCTCGAAAGGGGGTCGGCCACCGCCTCCGTCCCCAGCCCACGGCCAGAAGAAGGTGCTCTACGGAGAGGGAAGACGCAGCCCGTTCTTTCTTTCTAGGGACTGCTACCATCACAGCTTAATCCATAAACATCAAATAAATGACAAATTAACAACTGCCATGAGCGAAACAAGCGGAATCCGCCCTGCCGTCAAAAACCCCCCCCGGATGGGAAAGCGAGGTCACCTTCATGACAGCGCGGCCAACCCTCTCCCCAAAGAACTTCTTGAAGGGGACTTCCTCCAGCTCTACCAGGGACACCGAGTGGGCTCTGTCCGCCAGGTAGGCGGCCACCTCCATCCCTGCGGAACAGAAGCGGGTCTGAGCGGCCACGGGACCCCCCCCAGCACCGCCCGGCGTCCCCCTCGCCTGCTCCCGGCTGGGGAGGTTGGGGATGCTCCGCTGGGAGACGTGGGGTGCCACCAGACCCGTGGCGGCTACGAGGGGCCACGCCACTTCAGGTGAGATTTACGGCAATTTGTTCTTAGATGCAAAGACCGAAGGGAGGCTCCGGCCGTGCCGGAGTCCCGAAGTGCCCTGGGAAGCCGTAGCCCTTGGAGCGATGGGCCTCGGATGAGGGAAACCTTCCTCTTACGGCTGGGACAGTCTCAGCAGAGGTAATGGGGCTGCAGGCTGAAAACAGCCCTTGTGACTAGCTGGTTTCTGCCATCAAAACAGGAGAACTTGGATGCTGACAATTGCATGGGAACCTTCACCGAGACAATTTCTATCTAAGGGGGCGGGTTTTTTGGAAACGGATCTTTTCGATGACCTGCAGTTTGCAATTGGCCCCCCACACCACGTGCTTTTTGGTAGATGTGATCGATTGAACCATTAAAACAGGAATTTTTTTTTTTAAAAAAGAAGAAAAACAAATACTGAATGTTTTATAATCTATTCCCTGACTAAGAACCATTTGTGCTCAAGGCTTGCAGGACCCACAACAATTTTGTTAGAACCGTATCAAGCAAAAAGAAGAACCATCAGAGAAATGCTAGGATTTTTCCTGCGTATTTTAAAAATTCACCACTCTCTGCTAAAAAGTAAAAGAGAAATAAACCCACGAGCTTTCACCTACCAACAAGACCCCCTGCAACTGAACCCAAATCTAGACACATCGGATTTGAAACCACCTGTACTGGATTTGCTGGATGCTTTTCAGCCTGGGACAGCAATATATCTGTGTCCATGCAAGCTGGACAACCCAGCCTCCTCCGTAAAATCCATTCCTTCACCAAGGAGATGTCCTTACCGCCCACCTGGAGCTGGAGGTTGGACTACCTCAAGGTCCAGTACTGGAGCGGGGGTTACCTCTAACTGGACGGTGACAAACGGGGGGAGAGACTGGGACCGCCTGCAGGAGGAGGCGGACAGCTGAGACGCGGACACCCGCAGAGCAGCCCCTCACCCAGGAAGGATGCTCCCACAATAACCACATTCTTGCTGGTGGCCAGCTTCACAACACGGTTGGCGTCTTCGGGCGTCCGGATGTTGAAAACGTTTTCCACCTCCTTGCCTTTGCAGCTGAGAGCTTTGGGCCTGAAAAACACATATTTAGGGGGATACAGGGGCTTTTCTGGAGCCGGTGGTGGCAATCGGGACTGCAGACTCCTTTGCTGGGGCTTCAGCCAGCATCTCAGCTTGTCTTTTTTTCACCTTTCTCTGGGCTGGAGACACAACAGGGAAGGATCCAAAATGCTGGTGAACAACGGCCAGAGCACAAGGGCGAAGACCGGCACAGCAGGGGCTGCTCGGCAGAGCCCCCAGCCCCCTCCGCGGAGCGGGGTGAGCTCCCTTCTGGGCAATGCAGCAGAGCACGGGATGGGCACGGCTTCGCAAGCGTGTGCTCAGCTGCTGGCATGCTGTGATTTTTCAGGAGCTTAATGGGACACAGAAAAGTCAGTCCTCCAGCAGATGCTTTGGAGCCAGATATTGGAAGTTGCGTAAGCCTCTGCAGCTGCAGGTTCCACTGTCTCTGTTCCTCGGGGCACGCTGCTGATGCTGTAGCAGTTTAATCGTGTCCTGCCCCTGCACTTACTGGAGCCTATATATTTTTAAATATCTGGCCCCTGCATATCCGACTCACATCTGGAAATGGGACAGACAATCCTAAATAATTTATGTACCTTAAAAACATTTACCCAGTGTACCTAGAGCCTGTGCATAAGGATTTTGAAATTATTGCCAAAGGCTTCATCGTCTTTTGAACCTAATTAGGTGGCTGGTGCAGACGGCATTTGGGCTGCAGCACCCCACATCCCAGCACCAGCCATTAGCACCTGGTGGGGCTGCGGCCGTTGTCGGTGGCACACAGGGATGCTCCGGCTGTTCCACAGCATCCCTGCCCTGGGCGATCAGTTTTGCAGGGGCTGCATTGCTCCTACTTTGTGTCGTGCCCTGGTGGTGGGAGCACAAGGGGAGGGAGCCGGGCTGCCTCATTTTCATCTTAAAAGTGCTCATTTTGACAAATCCCCTGTTGAAAACAAACCCACCCGCTACTTCCAGGGCACTAGGGATGATGCCGGTCTCGGGCAATGCTCTGCGCCCCAGCAGCAGCCGTGCGGAGCAGGACAGGCACATCCCTGCTGCCCTTCCCTACAGCTGGGCCAGGTTTCAGTCTTGAAAACCTCCCTCCTGGGGGCAAGCCTCACAAGGGGGTCTCTTAGGCTGGAGCAACAGCAGCGCCTAATGAAGGCTGCAACGGAGAAGCATTAAGCTTTCATTGTCAAGAAAGATCTTAGAGGTTGGCAGGAAATGGAAGATGGAAATTCGGATGGATGAATTATCTGATTGTCAGGGTTGAGTATTACTGAGGGGTGAAAAGAAAAGCAACGTGGCAAAAATGACCTCTAAAAAAAAAAAATTCATGATACTTCCATTTTGGAGGCTTTTGTTAAAGAAAATATGTTCAAGGTCCCGGCCATTAATTTTAGTATTATAAGATGATGAACTCAGTGGGAATTTCCTGCGTCTCTCCCAGGGAACAGCACAGAGTTAGGTTGCTGCTGGCAAATTCCTCCACCTTTTCAAATCTCGGTTTTTGTATCGATTTCTTTAACATCAGACAACCCACGCACCCTGACTGCTTCAGTGGGTACTTTTTGTTAACACCCTTTTGACCTTGACACTGACCATGAAGCACCTCGGGCAGCAAATCCCGTAGCCGTCCCACCAGCCTGGGTGACTCTCGGGTAACACAGAGGCTTTTCAGCTTTGGCCGAGCAGACATACCCAGCACAGCATTATAGAGATAGAGAGATATATGATATAGATACATATGATACGGATATCGAGATACAGATATATACAGACATATCTAATAGGTGTTCCTTGCCTTTTCTGCAAACACTCTTGCAAACAAATTCAGCGTCCAAATTCAACCACCGTATCTGACCCCTCACCCCCAGGCTCAAGCTCCTCACGTTCTCAGACAAAACAGTTTCTCCTGATCTTTAAAAAGTTTGTTCGTAGCTTACGTGTTTCCAGTCGCTATCAGCAGCTTGTTGTATTCCATCTTAAATCCATCCTTGAACACAGCTATCTTGTTCTTGATATCCACAGCCGCAACCTGAAATCATTCCTAAATAATGTTAAGGGACAAAATCCCAGATGTTCACTGAGCTCCCAGCCCAACCAACTTGTCTGTTAGGTTTTAGCCCCCTGTGTCCCTGTCCACAGCTTATCCAACCCCGACCTTAAATATTCCTAGCTGCCTTTTCACAAATCCTTGAAGATCTCCCAGTATAAATAAAATAAACCATCACTGCCTGCACTGCTTGCTGATTATCCTAATCAGAGGCCAGTTGGTCACCCCAGGTCCACGCGAGGATGCTCACAGAAGGCAGGTAAGAAATGATGTTCACCACAGAGTTTGCCCGGGGTGTCGAATTTTATTAACGGTGGTTCTGAACAACCACAGGCAGCCTGTGCTCTGGGGCGTAAAACGGGGGGGGGGGGGGAGCTGGGGGACACCCAACTTTTCTGCAACGGCATCCAGCGAGCCAGGCACAGAGGCAGCTGCCACATTCCCTAAAGGCAGCCTTGCGCACCAGCACTTGCAGAAGACGGCATGCAGGTACGCACAGGACTCTCCTTACCTGCATTTCAGTCAGGACTTCGATGTCGTAGGAGCGGAAGAACTCCTTGGGGCGCAGGGCAATCTGCTCCGGGTGGGAATCCATCGACTGCAAAAAAAAGCCATTTTTCTGTCAACCGCTGTGGGTCCTTGAACATATTTTCTTTAACAAAAGCCTCCAAAATGGAAGTATCATGAATTTCTTTTTTTAGATTATTTTTTTAGATGGCACCGACCAGCTAAGGCAGGACCACGGCGAGAGCTTCTGTCTGCAAAGCAGCTCTAACTGCACCATACACACAAGTTCACAGGAGCAAAAGAAAAGCCCCACTATTTGGAAAACAACAAGGGGAAATGGAAGCTAAAAGAGCAGTAAGATCAATCAGCATTAACACAGCAAGGGCAACACGTTCAAAAGCACCTCGGCAACGCAGCACAATTTCCCTCAAAAGCTGAAGCAGGGGCACGTGCCCCCCGTATCTGCTCATCTTTAGCCGCAAGATAAAGGTTCTTGCTCTTCCCACCTTCCCTGGTCACTTGGGCGAGACCTACATCATCCTCACACACAGGGCTGAGCTCACATTTAGAGCTCGAGTTCTTCTGTCCTCCTAACTCTGTGGACCCAAGCTCGGACGTAGGCTGAGGACAAGCTGAGCACCAAATGACCTGCGTGCAGGCTGCTCCGTGCTCCGTGCTCCTGCTCCTGTCCATGCTCCGTGCTCCATGCTCCTGCTTACGGCATAGCGGGGATGGGCATGGCCACACACACATGCAGTCGCCACACAATACATCACACGGCGCTGAGCAGCAGCGTCGTCCACCCGTGCCACCAGGCAGGCATGGAATTTGGGCTTGACCCAAGATGACGGGATGCAGGAAGCAAGAGCTTCAGCCTCTGCCCCCAGGGATGGATGGATGGACAAGGTCCTGGGATGAGCCCTGCGGGACACTCCTTTACCGTGACGTCAGAGAACGCTGTGCTCAGAAGAGACCTGTGTCTTGGGACTTGAGGCAGGTGCGGGGTCACGCAGGTTTTATTGCAAATTCTTTAAGCGCCCAGTGTTGACAGAGAGGAACGTCTGACCCCACGGCGCGGGAGCGGTGCCCCCCCCGCCGGTGCGTGGGGAGGGCAGCGCAGAGCACTGCACGGCCACAGCTGGTTTTGCTGCTCCGTGCTCTGGACACGGTGACGGAGACATTGCAGCACAACCAGGGAGCAGGCCATGGTCCAAAGGGGACAAAGAGGATTAGTCCAGCAGGACCTCGGGACAGGCTGATAACAGGCATTCAGCAAGGCAGACGGAGGGCAATGCTGCAGTTTCAGGAGGCAAGAAGTCTGCTGCTTACAGCTTCACATGCTCCTTCTCTAATGACTCTTTCTAGGGTTAGTCCCACTCACAACAGAATTAAGAAAAATCTCCATTTTTTTCTAGCCTCTTCCCGAAAAGTCTGCCTTCTCTTCCATGGGCTTTGTGCACCTTCCAAAAGCAACTACAGCCAGAGGTGTTGAGAGTTTAACAAACCGTGCAGAACATCTTTGGCACGTGAGGTGTTCTCACTATTTAACGGAGAGTGGAAAAGGCAGTCTAAGGCTCACACAGCGGGGACGTGTGTTTTGGAGCACGGCCTGGCTGGGACAGGGACTGCAGGCTTCTCCGAGCTACCCAGCACAACCTCTGGGACTCTCGGATGCAGGTTTCAGCCAGCTGATCCTCACCCCAAGCAGGTCTTGTCCAAGCGCAGAAATGGCTTGAATGCTTTCAAAAAGCCACATGCATATTTGCCTTCCTTTGAAAATCACTTTGCCTTAGGGCTGGAAGCAGAGTGAGATGCTGTGATTGTAAAGTACTCGTCCCCATAGACGAGCACCCCTGACATAAAGGAGAATACTTATGCTGCCTGTTCTTAAATGATCAAATGCTGCTGTCCAGCCTGAGTTGCTGTCTGACATCAAGTAAAGCTCAGGACTCAGTAATAAAAAATGTGATTAGAAGATCATCCTCTTTCTACAAATTGGAATGGAAAAAGGGATGCGTGCCAGAAAAAGTGATCTTTGCACTGCAATCAAATTACCAAGTTGTGATGATGACTGGTAATCATCATAACTATGGCAGTAAGAACCATGCACTAATAAAAAACCTGGTAGACAATGCAATTTTTTCACACACCCCATTTCATTGCCCTAAAGATTTTGATCCAGAAACATAATAAGAAGATCCATCCAGGTACGAGCTGGCCAGGACAGCTATTGCTAGACCTATGAAGAACGCCCTTGTTTCTGTGCTGGGTGCTCTTAGTTCAGAGTTTGAACAACTCCTCTTTTGCGTTTCATATTTCAGCAACCGACAGAAAAGAAAATTCAAGGGAAAAGACACAGGACAAATAAGGAAGAAACATGCTGCTGCAATGAGGAACAGTAGGGAAGGGGCCTGGGGCAAATTTTAAAACTGGGGAGGAATGTGACATACCCGAAGCGATACAAACCTTACTGAGCTTTGGTCTGTCGTAGGGCAAGTGTCTGTCCATCGTGCACATCACAATTCTGTCCGAGAAACCCTCCTGGCGCAAGGTCTCTGCACAGACCAGTCCAGCTGCCCCTAAGGGAGAAGGAAGAGTGGCAGCAGCCGCGCGTATGGGGCGTTGGAAGGTGTGAGCCCTTTGCTCCTAAACCCCACCGGGGCCGGCTCCGAAATCACCATCTCCACTGGCCCTGGCCTTACTTCATGGCCCTTCCCGAGCCAAACAGCTTCCACAGGAGGCCGGTTGGGGTGGATGCACCAGGCAGGAGGAGCTGTGATGCACCAGGCTGTGGAGCGTGACATTAATCTCCTGCGGGACTTGTCTGTCCCTAAAACCCACAGGGAGCACACCTGAGAGTGCTGCCAACTCCTACACACCTCTCGCAAGCTCAGGGCCACGGGTGGACGCTCAGACCCTTGCGATCCCCTTGTCGGGCGAGGGTCTTGCAGCTTCCCCTCGGCACACTCGACTCCTGGTGAATTCACAGCCGGACACGGAGGGCAGAGTCCTCCCTTCTGCACAGCTGAAGTGTCGGGTGCGTGCTTCACTGGAGAGGATTTTGCATGCAATTTCTTTGAGGTTTTGTTTGGTTTGCTTGTTCTTGAACTCAGAAAAAAGGCTAAATCAAACAAAAAACCGCCTTGGGGTGTGCTGTCCCCTTGCAGGCAGGCAGCCTGATGGGCATATCCCTTCTTCCCTGGCCACACTGGTGAGACCTGAGAGCTCAAGTAAGAAATTGCGAGTCTCTTCTCAACCAAGAAAGCCTCGCTCCGTGGTGGCCACGGTTTCTGTCATTACCAGTGAAAGAAGATGGACCTGGACAGTGTCACGGTTTGATCTGTCAACAAAACACTCCTGCTGATGGAGGCAGGGGACGGTGGAAGAGACACGCGGGTAGACGTCCCGTGCACACTGCCTGGAGTGTGCCGAGCCGGGACGGACGCTGCACGGATGCCAGGATGACCTTCACACGAGCAAGGGGCTGCGGCCGCTTGCCCTCCGCTCTGCTGGGCACGGCTGGGTCTTGGTCCTCGATGCGGGGCTGGATGGGCAGTTTCTTCCCAACACTTCTTCCTCACAACCCCAGCTTTGAGATCTCCTGTCCTGTCCCCCAGAACAGACCTTGGCCTTTAACAGACCTGTAAATTCAGCTGGTCAAGCCTGAGAAAGCTCCTTTGGCAATGGCTAACGTTGCCTGCGGAGCGACCCCGCTGAGGATTTTGATTTTTTACGTCCAGCCCTGCCGCACACCAGGACAGCCCAGCTGACCTCGGGGAGCAGCGGTCTCACTCCCTGGCTTTCAGTCAACAGACAGCATGGGCACAAGGAGGGGAAAAATGTTACCCAGCAGCAAGGGAAAAGCCAGCCAGGCTGCGAAGGCTGCGAGCTGCAACTTAGACGGCAGGAGCAGGAGATCACAGCGTGCTCCCCATTTCCACAGCTTGGATCTGGGGGCTGTCATCAAGTAAGAACAACCCATGTGCCAGGAGCAGCCGTTCCCTCCCAGCCCCAGGTCCAACACCAGACAGTTTGTGTCCTCTTCCCACCCTCCGTTTCACCATGACATTGCCTAGCCCAGCATCCAACCCATTCCAGAAACCGGCAGACTCGGCAGATGGGATTCACTGCACCAGGCTTTCTGCAAAAATTGCATTACCCAAACGGAGCTAGGACAAGAGATAAGAAAAGATAGCTTGGCAGTTTTGCTATTTCATGCACGGATTTGATATTTTCTGGGAAGGTGGAAGAATTTATCTTCAGAGAAGCACCCTGAGCTGGAAGCTTCGGAGCTGCAGGCAGCTGCAATGCGATGAGACAGATGTGCAGGCTCCAAGGGTGTATTCACATCACACCCGATGTGAACAGGGGGTGTGATGTGAACACACCCGGGGAACACCCGAGAGGACTTTCCTCTTATCAGTTGTGGAAATCGGGGGTTACTGATATATCCAGTGGAGGGTAGAGAGGGAAGAGGGTTCCGTGCACCCGCTACAAGGGACTGTGACAGGCAGCTACAGAAGGCACAGACCAGAGGCACGGGGCACCTTTGGACTATTATTAGTGTGCAGGACAAAAAGGCTGAAGACCCTCTGCTCTGACAGTTTGCACGGGGGGGCGCAGGAGGGGTGACAGAAGGCGCACGGCACACAGACACCCCGCTCTCTGCACACCTGCCCGGGAGGGGACACGCACGACGGTCCCAGCACGTGCCACACGATACCTGCGCCGATGATCAGCACGTTGGTACTGCTCAGGTTATAGTTGCTCAAGGAGATGCACTTTGCCATCATCTTTGTCCTCCTCTGTGTCTGAAGAGCCTATGCCACCAACAAGAAGAAGAAAAGTCATTATTTTTTCTCAGCTTTAACCTGGGTAGCCAGGCTTGGATAGAAAGGGAACAACTGCACCCTCGTACCCAACAAGGACTCTGAACCCATGCACTACCCCCTGACAAGGTACAAGAAAAAAATAAATCCATTGTCTTCTGCAAATTCATCCAGGTACGCACAGCTGGGGAAAAAAAACAGAAAAAGCAGCCCAGGTGTGTCATTGTGCAATTCTGCAACCAACAGGTGAGATGGAAATGCAGAAGTCCTATCAGGAACTTTATCCTGCACCCGAGCAGAGCTTGTATACCTCCGATATCCAAAGAAGCTGATGGACTTGTCCAACCCACCAGAGCACACCCAAGGACCTATGCCACTGTAGCCCTGCTGCAGAGACCCCCTGTTGCCAGCCATCGGAGGCCAAAACCTGTTTCTGGTAGAGGGAACAGGCTCAACCCTCCTCATCACATCCCACCCGAGCAGGAGTGCTGCCGTTCAGGTGACCTCTCTGGATCCAACCCAAGTGCTGTAAGGGTCCAGCTGGTTCTGAGCCACTGGATTCACACATCTATACATGCAAATGTGCATCAGAAGAAGGCCTTTCATGGAAAGAAAGATGGCAGTGGCCTGAATGGGCTTCATTCTGCATCGTATCTGGGGGGATGAGAGCCCTCCCTGCCCATGCACCAGGTTCCTCTCCAGCAAAAGGAGCTGGTGTCTGGGCTCGAGAGGGAGCAGAGATGACCTCTGTCGTCACCGTGCTGCAGTCAGACCCGGAGACAAGACCAAAGGGCTGGTGGAAGAAGCCTGTTTCCATGGGCCAACTAAACTGAAAGTTGCTTTGAGCTTAAGGAAACAGAGGACAAGGTCAGCACAACCAGCTAGTTAAGACCTCCTGAATCCATGGACGCTCCAGCTCAGGTGTCCGGCAGCTGCGGGGAGGCTGGAGGAGCCCGGGCAGGACGGGAGGGGAACACACCACCTCCGCCCTGCTCCACTCCTGCCTCCCTACGAACTTTGGGCTGTCGCTTGAGACAGGACCGGGCTAAGTGAACCTTTGCTTTACCCATGTTGGATGCTCAGGCATCCTTCTGTTCAGGCACTGTGTCCTC
>JANZLQ010000092.1:194706-217599 GCA_026212715.1 Elanus axillaris | reverse complement strand
CAACCTGATCCGGTGAAAGATGTCCCTGGCCGTGGCCGGGGGTTGGATGAAATGACCTTTAAAGGTCCCTTCCAGCCCAGACCACGCTGTGATTCTGTGATTTCCTCTGCTGCTGCAAGAATGAAGGTCTCACCTGGAACCTGGGTAAGCCGTCCAAGCCAGGAAAGTCCTCTATGTCCCCTGTGCTGATGTTGAAGCAAGCTCCGTGCCAGGGACAGCGGACTCTTCCTTTGGACAAAACCCCTGCAGAAAACACGGCAGAGCAGGGTTGGTGCTGCCGGCAGCTGCCTCCCATCCCTGCCTGCAGGCCGCCGAGATGGAGCTGCCATGACCTGGCCAGGGCAGGGATGGCAGAAGCCAGGTTTCCCTCCTGCCGTCCCGGTGATGGTGGGCTCCTCCTCAGCTTCTTCACAACGTGAACACCGCTGCTGACCTCCTGAGAGGCTGAAGGCTGCTGCCCAGGGCCTCCTGCCGCTGCAGGAGTTGTGCTGCTCCGTGCAGAGCAGCTTGGAAGTTCAGACTCTGCGAGTGTGTCCCCGTGACGCTCCTTCTTTACCCAGAGGTGTCACCTCTCCCACAGGACACACGGCAGCTGTTGTGGACCTGGTTGGTCAACAGCATCTTGGCTACGTGATGTGGAGGTCTCTTAATTTGCACATGGGACCGGTCCAGCCATTTGGGATAGAGGGTGAACGCAGTTACCAGCTGGGATCCCATCTAAAAGCCCTTACTGATAGTGCCCTTCCAGCACCGCTGAGCACAGCTCCGGAGCTCTCTGCTCTGCCTGGAATTATAACCTCGCTCCCCGGCAGGCCCTGGGGCTGCAGACTCCAGGGTCTTGTAGTCACCTCCACAAGCCCCCGCAGCACCCAGAACAAGCAGCACCTCAAGCAGAGCATCACTTCTTTAGGGCAAACGCGTTTCAGATCGGATCCTGACACAGCAAGGAGTCTGCACAGCGCCAGGAAAGCGCCGGGCATGCCCAAAGCCACGAGTTCACTCCTTGCAAATGTTTGCTCGGAGGCTGCTATTCCCTAGGACTTCGGCTTGCCCTCCCTGAACGGGCTGGTTCACAATGCCGGGGCAGAGCCAACGGCCACAATTTGGCCATGCCGGACCGGTCCTGAGCTTGCGCCTTCACTCGCCGAGGCACAGCAGTGCCACGTCTCCTCACCCACCACACGTGGGAATGCGGGGGCAGCCCCTCCACCTACTTCTGCAGCAAATCCTGTATTCCCCAGCCAGATCCCTGGGCAAGCGGCCGGTCTCAGGGATGCACCCGCACATCTCTGGCGAGCTCCCACCTCCGTTGGCCATCGGAGCAGCGTGGGGCCCTTCTGCCCTGCTCGGCCAGCTGCTAGCCCCAGGAGAGGGGCTGAGAGCATGGATGCAGCAGGGATGAGCCCCCCCAGAGGGCTCTCAGCAGGATGCTCCGCCGTCTTCCCCAGGATCCCACCTCCAGCAAAGTGCCCCCCACCCCCAGTTTGGGAGAGGGCACTTCTCCAGCAGACAGCGGGGCCAGCACCGCCTGCTGCCATTGCTCAGACTCTGGGCAGGGACCTGCCTGAAGCCCATGCTGAGAAAATGCCAAGAGGCATCTTTTTAATTGCCGAGATGGGATACCAGTGTACCTCATCCCACTTCAATCAATAACACCAGCAACATTTCTTTTTGCTACTGAAAGGATCCCATCAGCCCAAAGAGCTTCCTCCTTCCCCCACAAGCAGGATTTTTGATTTACAGGGAGCTGTGGTTTTGTGGGGTTTTTTTTAGGACCAGGTGACCTGAAAAATCGTAAGGTGATTTTTTTTTTTTTCCTTTAAGACATTCTTTTAACTCCTCAGTGGCTGGAAACTGATAAACAGAACAATATGAAAAGCCCCATAAAACCGGGCTTTGCATGAGGACAGTGAGTTGCAGCTGTTTCGTACCATCCAAGGGAGGTTCGGCTCCAGCTGAAGAACGAAGCAGAAGCCAAACGGAACGGTCCCCATGCCGTTTTGTTCTCCAAAGAAGCCCCAGCCCTGTGACCGGCAGCGGCAAGCTGGGGTCACCAGCAAACCGGACCTGCAGCAAAGTGCTCCCAGAGGTTTGTGAAGCCCCAGCTTTCTGCCCATGCCTTCCCCCAACAAGAAGATACCAAGATGACGCCGAGTGTGCGGCGTGGCACTGCCCCGTGCCCGGCAGTACAGCCGGATGAATACCGGGCTGTCTTTTGCCAACACTTTGATGCCCTTGGCTAGTCTCCTGGGATGTGAGGCAGACTGACCTTTGACCAGCGGAGCCCCATAGTGGGGACACTTGTGTCCCACGGCGTGGAACTCGCCACTCTCCTTGATGAGCAGAGCCTTCCCGCAGCCCAGGTCCACTTCCCGCATCCTGGGGAGGAGGAGCATGGAAAACACACGGCAGAGCAATGCCACCCCCTCAGCCCGCACCCCAGCCCTGATCCCACCGGGCTCCCCTGCTCCTCCAACCTGCTCACCACCGGCTCCAGGTGACTTACAGGTGTGACTCCAGTCACGGAGCCAGCTTTGGAGGTGGCTCTGCTGCTCCCAGCCTGGGGCACGTACAAGCTGGACCACTGAGCGGCAACTTCTTCATCCATCGCTGTGCCAAGAGGTGGCCCAAAGCACCTCCCCAGCGGCTCAGAAGTGGCCGGTGGTCTCTGCCCAAGTCCAGCAGGTAGCGGGAGCAAGAAACTGAACTAGTTTTACTGCACCATCACCTCCCCCCCTGGCCCCGGTGGCTCAGCAGGTCCCTGCCAGGCTTCTGTTCGCTCACTCAAAGCGAACACAACATTTCGGAGCTCTGAAAACCAGGAGAGTCGATTCGGACCCTTTGCATACTCCGGCCTTGGGCTCTTCTTGCCTGCACCGCAGGGGCTCGTGCTCTGGTCCTGGCCACATCCCAGGGCCAACAACGCGGGTCACCTTTTCCTGATAAAGCCCTCAGGACAGCAGACACCTACAAGTGACCTCCTTGCTGTTTCCCTCAGCTGCTTTTGCAGAGAAAAGCTCACGCAGCCACCTGCGCGCCCGCTCTGGGCTGCTGGCACTCAGCCCCGCGTTTGCACAGGAGCCAACTTAACCCTCCAGCCATTCCCCTCGCCCTGGGATTCAAGTGCTCTTTGAAAGACCACAGTTGCTTGTGTGGTTCCCTGGACAAAAAAGCACGATTAGCGCAGCAGGAATTCCTTAGGCGCAAAGCTTTGCAATTTTTAGGCTCTCTGGGTGACACCTCCCCAGCTGCAGTCACCTGGCCCTTGACCAGCCAACCTAGGCTGAGGCTCCAGCCACCCTTGTCCTGGACAAAAACATCTCTTTGCCGACCATGCACCTTGTCTGCAAAGGCAGAAAGAGCTAGCGAGCATCCCCGTCTGCCGAATGAACGATTAACGCCATTAGGGCTGGAAAGCAGCATTTTCAAAAATCCTCCTTTTCTCTTCTCACCACTCAGGTGCTCCCTTTCTAACCAACAGCCCTGAAACACCCTGTGCAATCCATGGCCCGTGTGAGGCACTGAACCTCTTGCCAATGCAATTATTAGCAGCTACTTCCCTACAGCAGAGCCTTCCGGCTAACCATGGAGGAAAGCGGAGAGACGAGGAGCGAGCCTTCGTTTTGCAGGGAGCTGGGCGCAGAGTGCAAAGCTGCCGTTCCCTGGAAAAAAACTCCCCTCTTCCAGCCAGAAAGCCTGTCCCCGCACAACCTGGTGTTTATCTGGAAGTCCTGGTTGTTCCCATTGCATCAAGTGGACCATCTCTACAGCAAGCCCGGCACATCGCATTTGGCGTACCGAATACACCGCTGTGCGTGCAGCACGCTCCCACGTGCTCAGGAAAGCTACTGGCCATGTGCGATCCCTGAACGCTGCTCATGCATGATAGGTCCCAGGGTGTCAGAAAATGGATCTCGCTTTGCACACTCACTCCTTTTTGGGCTACAGAGACACTTGTCCCGCTCTCTGCTTCACAGCCGTGGAGATGAGATGGGGGCTTAGTCCACCAGCACTCCTGTAACCTTCAAACCCACCTCGGGGCAAGTCTCCGTGCCTGCTCCGCCTGCACCAACTGTCCCACTGGAGTAACGGCAAATGCTCCATTTCCTTGCCACCTGGGGTGAAAACAGCAGCAGAGCTCATCATGCCTGCCCTTGGGAGCTGTTTTGTCCCAGTAAATTGGCAGCCCCACTCCGGAGGGATGCGGCTCTGCTCCCTCCCCATGTAGGACACTTGGCACTTGGAGGTCGCTCCGTCAGCACAAGGGGAATAGAGCAGTACAAGTCCTGCCGCATTCCTCAGCTGTGCAGCACTTCAGATAAAACCTGTGGTTAAATGACAACCACCACTCTAGGGGAAGATAAGATAAGATAATTGAAAGAGTTTACAGCTTACCCAAGGAACCCTGTGATCTGAGAGAACTCAAAAACAAGACCTGGTGTCTTCAAGGCAGCGCACAGCCACCTGCAAGGCTCCCGACGACCCCACACTCACTCCAGAGCGAGCGCGAGGATGACTTAACGCTGTGCTGCTCCCCACTGAGCTATTTACACAGTCGGGAATTTGCCCTGTTGCCCGGCTCCACTCCCCACTTGGGAAGGACCAGCTAAAACTGAGCCCTGGCCTGCGAAGAAGGACCTTTGCTCGGGAGCTGGGGGAGCACTGGGGGCTGTTTTCTGTCTGCGGCCCATTGACCTCCCCAGTCTGCCTGCTGGGAGGCTGCCTGGGTACAGCAGTGCCGGCGTTCATCCTCCAGTATCTTCTGCTGGTTCTGCTGAGACCATCTTGGTACCAGAAAGCCTGGGCAGAAAGAACACCTCGTGCTTGCAGATTCCACTAACACAAGGCAGAGGTGGCCGAACCCTCGTGCCAGTGCCCCGCGCACGCCCCTGCCCGGCACGCTCCTTGGGAAGCATCCCGGAAAATCACTCTGGGTATCCGAGCGAGAAGGGACTCCTTTGGTCTGCCCTGTTGCTCACGTGAGCCGTGGGACCTTCTCACAACACCTCTCCTTTGAGCTAGACTCAGCCTGCTAGCAAAAAAGCTATCCTCAACTTAAAAGGCCCAGCGATGGAAATTCTGCTGCCGTACTCGGCAGCCTGTTTCAATAGCTGACCGCGCACACGGTTGAAGTGTGAGTCCGGTTTCCAGCCCAATGCAAGTTTCTAGCCCTGGCTTTAGCCGAGGAGCTCCCTGCTACAGCCGCCTGCAGCCAGGTACGTTCTGATGGACTGCAGCCGCCTGCCCCAGCGGAGCTCTTCGAATCTTTTGATCTACTACACTGCATGCTTTCCAGTCAAAGTATCTGTTGCAGCCCTCATTTTCCAATGTCCTTTTGCCCTGGGGCACTAAAGCAGAGCACGCTCTTTTAGTAACACCCCGAACACGCAGTCAGCAAAAGCTGCCACCGTGAACACTTGGGTGTTCAGCCATTAGGCTACGTCTTGACGCTGGAACAGGACCCTCCCTCTGCAACCAGTATTCCCCAGGATCAGCTGTCCTTTTTGCTTCGCTCCAGCCTCAAGGCAATCCCGGTCGCTGCCTGTGCCCCGTGTCCCAGGTCCCCTATTCCCCAGCCTTGCTGTTGCTGCTCATCTTCGCAGGAGGCAGCTGGGTTGGCCCATCACCTCCCAGAAGCAGCCCCGCAGGCACTCCGCTTGCCTTCCAGTCCCGGCCATCTCTGCTGGCTCCTCACCCCCACCTCTGGCTGGAGGAGGCTATTTGCCCCCAGGTCCCGGTGGCCCTCCAGCACCTCTCTGAGCTGCAGCAGAGCCGGCAGAGTCAGCCACAGCTCCTCACGTGAAGATTTACTCCAGCGGAGTCCGGTGCATCCCTTTGTAGATCAGTCTAATACATAAATTCCCATCACAATGAAAAAAACAGTCTATTCTTAGAGGAGCTTACCTAATGAGAAGAATTTATAAACGATGAAGCCCCTTAAGTTTAGCACAAAGTAGCTTGCAGTACATGGATTATTCTACAATATTATCGCGAGCAATAGCTCAATTTAAAGCAAATAGCTGCCAGACTCCTGCTGTGTCCCACACACCTGACATCACTCCCTCACTGGAACAAAAGCTATTTCGAACTATGTTTTCTTTCACACAAGGACAGAGCCCGCTGAGATGTTGGCCATCAGACTAATGGAACATGCTGCAGAAGAGGCACATCCACCCCAGGAAAGAAACACCAGCCTGTAAAGCATGGTGACCGGGACAGGCACTTTTTAGACTTCAGAAAACTCTTAAACCATGGTAGTGAAACTGCACACAGCTGAAGTGCATTGCCATTAGCAAAAAAATTTGGAAAACTGCATCCTTGGTGAAATAACAAACTGAAAGAGATAAGCTCGGCTGGAAGAGCAAGGCACCGCAGAAGTGATGGAGCTGCCCCATCAGCTCCACCCATGCACTACTCGCGCTGCTGTGTAAAGCTACTAAGGCTATAAACTTATAAAAAACTGTCAGGGTTGTCTAATGCAAGCTGAGCAGAGCCTGTTCAGAAATTCTGCGACAGAACATCACATATTTCTAAGACAAGACCCAGGGTGGACCGTGCAGGGAACAGCAGACCTTCTGGTAAAAAACAGTTGTCACTTGCCTGCGATGTCATTTTTCAAGACAAAAGAAAAGAATTATTCTACTCAATTAAATTATCATCTCCAGAAACTCTAAAGAACAAGACAGGGGGTTCGGGTTATACGGTCTCTCAAGTTTTACCTGCAAAAACTGTAGGCACTTACTGTCCATTCTCCAAGTCCTTCACGTGGCACACTGACGCTTCCACCACGTCCTTTGGGTTGTGGTAGGGATTGCTGGCAATAGGATGCTCCTCAAGATGATAATGCCGGGCAGTCCCGTTGACTTTGTAGATCAGGGGGCTGGCTTTCCCGTTGGGCGACATCTCCTCCTTGCTTCTCTCCTTCTCAGGTATCACAACTTCAATTTTCACTTCAACTGCAGGAACAAACAGAAACCTTCCTTAAAATGAAGCCAGAGGTTTTGCTGCCATTCTGTCTCTCTCTCCTTCCCTGGACTTCGAAAAGGGCTGACAGACCTCAGAACAGACACTTTTTGTTGGCTTGCCTGGGAAGATAAAACATTTAATATCAAACTCGGCTTGATTACCCCAGCCCATTATTCCACCGTTCTTTCTCCATCAGGCACCTCTGCATGCATAAAGTCCATATTCTTGCAAGCAGACATTAGTCATCAGTGCAGAACAACCCCTCAGTCACAGTTCCTGTCCTGTTTAGTGGAAAACAGCTTCAGACAGCTAAATGTGGGGCATGCCAAGGCCTCTAGAGATCAGAGCGGCTTCAGAAAACCCTTTAATTGTTTGTAGATAACATTAACTGAAAGAGAAAGCCAACACTGCATGGTGTATAAAGCTGCTTCATTAGGTGGAGACCAATTAATAAGGAACTAGAAATATCCAAAATTATTTCTGCATGAGGTTTTCAGCGTAGCAAGAACCTTCAGCATTAAGTGAGAAAAGCGAGGATTGTCCCTTTCACCTAGGTGTACGCCACGGCACGGGGTTGACAATAAAAGCATCCCTGGCCTGGGGACCAGGGGAGCTGCTTGTGCCAGCGCAGCACATCCCCCCCAGCCATCCGAGGGGACACCGGAGCCCACGGGTCCCCCTCGGAGCCAGAGGGTCCCCTCGGCCACCCTGGGTGCTGTCCCGGGGCAGCGACGGAGCAAGGCAGCCCTTGGCACGGCAGAGCCGGGTGCTGCCCCTCCGTCCCCCCTGCCTCGCCTGGGATGTGCTCCCCTCCGGGCAGGGATGGAGCAGGAGCACAGGGACTCTCCTCGGCCACCCAGCTGAAGACAGGCAGACGTTCATCCGACCTCCAAGACACGCAGCCGTTCATCCGACCTCCAAGACAGGCAGACGTTCATCCGACCTCCAAGACAGGCAGTCGTTCATCCGACCTCCAAGACAGGCAGCCGTTCATCCGACCTCCAAGACAGGCAGACGTTCATCCAAGCTCCCCAAAGGGCAGCACCCACCCCGCCTCGCCGTGCGCCCACCCACCATGCCCGGGGGGGAGCAGGCTGGACACAGGAGCATCAGAGGAAGCCGGTGATGAGCTCTCATGTCGTAAAGGGAAAAACATCACTCCTAGGCACTTCATGAAACTAAAGGCATTAATATTTACAATAAACCCCAGGGGAGTTCTATAGCAAGCCGGGGGGTAAGCGCCCGAGACTGAAGAAGCGCCTCGGGTAAATGAGAGATTGCTGAGCTTTCCCCATCTTATAAATGTCACAATGAGGAAAAGCTGTGCAGAAGATAAAAAATTAAAGCTCACGACCTAAACAGGTGAAGGAAAGGCAAAGAGAGGGGCACAACGTGGCCCAGAAGAGCGGGAGGAGCCCTGCAGCAAGAGAAGGGCGCTGGAACTTCCCGGCTTCGTCTGTCGCCCCACGCCGTTTATTTC
Source organism: Elanus axillaris (assembly GCA_026212715.1). NCBI lineage: Eukaryota > Metazoa > Chordata > Aves > Accipitriformes > Accipitridae > Elanus > Elanus axillaris. The sequence continues at coordinate 209,153 of JANZLQ010000092.1, read as the reverse complement.
AAGTCCATTGAGAATACAACGGAAGAAAAGGTCAGGAGGAAGGTCCTTCATTTAGGAAAGGAGAAAAGCCAGTGGCCGTGGCCGCCAGGCACTGGAGGCAGGCAGTTGTTTCAAGATTCCTGGGAGTTTCTGCTTTTTTGCCAGCTCAGCAGGGAAGGGGATGGGGCGGCTTTTCGCCAAAGTGCCAAATCCTCACACTCACCGGGGGCAGGATTCACGGCGGGTGCTGACAGACAGATCCAGCGAAGCAATTTTCTGTGCATCCACAGTGACCCAATAGAAAATGTGCATTATTGCAGCTGCCGGCTGCAGGAGTTACTGCAAACTAATTGGTCCAGCACCGTGCATGAAAAAACATAAAATGTTGCTATGAGCAAATTTGTTCCTGGAGCATTAGAGAAACAGCCCAGCCCCCTCAGGTACCCAGCAAAGAGGCTGCTTTCCACAAGTGCTGTTTTCCTATGGCATTTGGGAAAGCAGGCACGGATTTTCCAGGACAGAGTTAGGAAATATAACGAACATCCATTTATGCCAGTCCCTGTGAAATACTTTCAGTCAAAGAAACAGGAGGATCGTTTCATACAATTACATGGTGGATCAGACATTTATCTGGAGCGAATGCAGCTGCGCTTCCTTGCGGGCAGACCCCGGAGCCGGGCAGGATGAGACCAGGCTGGCACGGAGGAAGCCAGTGCCTCCTCTTCCTCCTCTTCCTCCTCCTCACCCCAGCCCTGCATGGGGTGTCCCCCTGGCCAGAGACCCGCATTCCTGAGGGATGATCCCTCCTGGAATCCAGGGCTCAGCGGCACCTGAGCTGATCCAGCAAACCACTTCAATTGCCACCAGGGAAAATGACATTTAAATTAAATATTTATAAACCCCATTTTAATTCTGAAATCTGACTGGCACGGAGCGCCTGAGTCCAGCGCATTCCATCCCTTCGACAGTCATTTTCTGTAACTGCCAGAAGACGTTCCTGACCTTAAAGCAAACCGTTTGGAAAGTTTTAGGTACATGCCTACAAATCTGTACGGCGGGCAGCCCCTCGGGGACCGGCCAAGGGCACCGCTGCCACACAGCAGCACTGCCCTGGCCACAGCTGGTGGGACAAGGGTGACGGCGGCAGAGCCCAGGGCAGAGCAACTGCTGCTCTCAGACGCATACGTACGCATGCTCGAGAGATATAGATAGAGGTAGGCAGATAGATACAGGTAGATATATAGATACATAGATACAGATAGATACATAGATACAGGTAGATATAGATATAGAGAGAGAGATAGGGATATATAGATACAGATAGATACATAGATACAGGTAGATATAGATGATAGATACAGGTAGATATGCATTTTAAATATATATATGTATTTTTTTATCTATATATATACGCACACACACACACACACATACATATATATATATATATATATATATGAGGGACCAGGAGGCCAGGGCTGGAACTACTTTATAATACACAAAAAAAGCAGATGAAACAGTTGAGCGTTTGCAGGTCACAATCCTAATACCACACATCCACATACACCTCAGCACTGCCAGCTCTGAGTATTCAAAAATCCCGAGTCAGCTCCCCAAAATCATAGAATTGCTTAAAATACGGACTTTTGTCAAGACTCTAAATTTTGACCCAATTTTCTTTTTTTTTTTTTCCTCCCAGGTTTTCAGCCTTTAGGTCGCAGCGCTGCCGGGACCCCTGCGTGCACACCCAGGAGCCATGTCCCAACCCCATTTATCACAGCCGGCTCAGGTGGGTTTTTTTCCACGCTGTGGCCGCAATGCTCTTGTGCTTTGCCTCATGTCATTAACACCTGGCAGTCAGTCATTAATACTCCATGACATCTCCTGTAAATTTATTCCTTCCCCATCACTGTCACAGCCTCGCGGGACAAATCAAAGCCTCTGCCTGCTTTTAGGCAGGTACCTGTGACACGGGGCTGGAAATGTTGGCATCGACCCCCGGGCAGGGTGCTGCAGTGCAGGGCCACGGTCCTTTTTTTTTTAAAAATTAGGGCAATTAAATGACCTAAGTCTTCTTTATCACGGGATTAGGTTCCCTGTATGGCTCAGTGCCCTTCTAGAGGCTAAATTTAAACTACGGGTATCAGGCCATTTAAAGTGTAATACTTTAAACGGTAGAAACAAGGAAAATACTAATAGGGCAGTGCAGGGGAAGACAGAACTGGCCTGAGCCAAGCGCTGGCTTGAATCTGAGGGAGTCTGGGTAAGATGAAATGCCGGGTCCTCGGGGATGGAGGAGGAGGGGGGAGCCCTGTGTCTGCCCTTCCCACCCACAAAACTCCCTGATGCCTCAGGGTTTGCCGCTTAGGGGCTGCTGGCACAGGGCAAACCTGCCCGCCAAGCCTGGGGGCACCCTGAGAGCCAGCCCCAGAAGGACACACAGCCCACAGCATCCGCCCCGGCAGCGCGCAGCATCCCTGCCAAGGGGAGACACGATCCCTGCTCGGAGCCGAATGCATCCTCACCCGCAGACGCGCCGCTGCCCTGCCCCACCGCCAAGCGCCGAGCCCAGCGGAGAGCGCACATAAAATAATTGCGACTCTATAGGTTTCGCAAGCCGCTCTCCCACGCCTGGTGCGGAGACGGTGCCGCTGCGGCTCACGCCGAGCAGCCGCTGGCGCAGGATGGTTCCCTTTGCCCGTCATCCCGACCTGGCTGTCTCTCCTGGAGCGGGTGCTGGGATCCCACGCAGACTGCCAGCTGGCAGCTCATCGCTTATGCATCACGCACCCACAGAAAAAACGGAGGAAAAAAAAATTATGCAGAGATTGAGAACTGGGCCTGCAGAAGAGGATCCGGCATCACGGGACTGCAGCACCAGAGATAACAGAAGATTCCTTTACTGCTTAAACATAAGCTCTTAATTAAACACTTAAATATCAGGACGGGGTCGGGGGCTGCGGCAGCAGCCAGACTTCGGGGCTGGCCTCCAGCACAGCCAGCACAGTTATTTACTGTTACAGGACCCCACTCCCCAAAGCTCCTGTATCGGTGATCTGCTCATCAAAAGGTCTGCCTGGCACACAACACCCTGTGTGGTGCAATGTCAAGGTTATCTCGAGAAACATGGAGGGTCTTGCTCGGATATAAGATGACGGAGCAGCTAAGGACCTCATATACATCTTTCAAAAGTGCCTAAATAAATTCTGTTGACTTCAGGCTGCGCCTGGAATATTCCCTTCATGTTGAAACAGCACTGATGGAGAAAATAGCCCTGTTCCGCCCCTGCATGAATGGCTTCTCGTTCATACGGTGATAGGCGGATTTTTAGGAACAGGAAAGTCCGCTACTTAGCTCTGATGGTGCACAGTTCCCGCAAGAAACGGGAATGACCAATATCATAAAAAGGCTGTGAAGCCTCTTTGCCAGAACAATTGGTATCTGCAAGTGCATCTGTTTACCTCACTGCATTTGCAGGTTTTATAACCACCGAAATGAAGCACCGCCGTCAGTGGTGTGCTAAGCAGGGGCTGCGGAAAGGCTTGTCAAAAGCCTTTGAAGACGGCTAATCAAAACCAGAGCTGCAGAGAGAGCGCTACGTTACAGGATGGCATTTTCAGTCCTTCGGCCCTGCTATGCTAATACAGCTCTACATGAAAATCTGCAGTTCAGGGGATATGCCTGCAGAGCGCTTTTATTCCTCCACCGGTCCAAGATGAAACGCAATTTTGCTGATGGTATACAAAATAAAGCGGAACTGCCAGCAGAGTTTGTTACAAGCTTAGTCAACAAAGGCATTTATTCCTGGATGCGTTTTCACTCCTTAAACATTTCAAGGAAGGATAGAAACAGCACGGGTTTCCACAAAAGAAAACTTACAGTTCAGTGTCCAATGCCATATTACTTTGGCACTGCAATGACCCATAAAATAATCACAGTACAGGTCAAGGGCAGAAAACCAGCTGTATTTTCCCCTTGTGCCTTGCAAAGCAGGGGCAGAGGACCTCACTCAGTGGGCTGCAGACCCACCTTGTATTGGCCTTCTGACCTTCCAAGTCCTTCAACCTGAAATCCCCATTGCCTGAGGCAAAGAAGACAAATTGCCAATAAAAGGTCCCCAAAAGATATTTTTCCACCCTCAAAGGCTATGTGTGGATGCTGCCTGATCAGCACGACTACCCGATTCCCCTTGCCCTTGGGCACAAGCAGGTAACAAGGACAGGATCCTTCGGCAAACTACCAAACAAGCGGCGGGACGGGAGCCCTCCTGGAAGGCAGCTTCGGCAATGCCGACGGCACCAGCCCCCCCGCGGGCCAGCACCGGTCCCCGCGGACCAGCGCTGGGGCGATGCGGGTGCTGTCGGGTACGATGAGCCTGGACGGAGGCTTCATCACGTCTTCCACACCAGAAGTGTGGACACCGACAGCAGCGTGCGTGGATAAGCTTCGCCAAGAAAACCAAAATCCAGCGAGCGGAGCAGCCCCAGGACCTGGCTTGGGTGGTGGGACTGAGAAAAGCACCGAGAAATCAAGCAGTCGGCGGTCCTGCTCCTCCTTCCCTGGTTGTTCCCTTCCAGCAGGGACAAAACTAAGGGCTGGCCAGCGAGCGGCAAAGCCGTGGCAGAAAAGGAACGTGCCGGAGCCACGCAGGTCGGCAGGGGACGGCGGTCACACAAACCCACCCTGGGCACGGAGCGGGGGTCTGCCCTCGGTGGAGACGGGACGGGACGGGAAGAGCTGGCAGCGGGTGTTTGGATGGGGTTGGATGGGGTTGCAAGGTGCCGGCTCCGTTCTCTTCCCACCCCCCCGGCACCGCCGCAGCCTCCGCACGGCTCCCTGCCTGGGAGCGAGAGCGCCGAGGAATTTGGGGGGGATTAATGGGCCGGTAATCCTCCCCACGGGAGCCGAGAATTAACATTCCCCCGGCCAGCGTCCGCTGCTGCTGCTGACCTACTTCTCCCCACGGAGACGGTGGGACGGCAGTCACCTGGTTTGGGTTTGGAGAAGCATCCTCCCATGGCTCCGGCCGGGACGGACAGCGGGGACGGCAGGCAGGTCAGCGAGGGCACGGGCACGTCCTTGCATGATAAACCGCCAGCTCGGCCATCCCGGGCTCCGGGCGTCGTTCGCAACCTGTGTCGGGTAGAAAAGCTCCGTGAGAACCAGCACGGGCAGGAACAGGGGTGCTGCAGGGAAGGGAGGACAGCCGGAGGGCAGGCGGAGCACGGAGGGCTCACGGAGCCGGGGACAAGTCACGCCAAGCCCCACGCGCCCCGGTGACCGAGTGGCAAGGGGAAGACGTGACGCTGCGGTCACTGTGCTGGGAGTCGCTCGTAAATTCGGTTATGAAGTTTATAAATTCAATCATCCTGTCGAAGTTTAAAATTACAGAAACCCTCGTATCGTTTATGTTCAGAGTTTAATAACTTTCCAAAGCGCTGCCTTTGGGAATTAAATCTCTGCACACATAGGTCACAGCCTAAATACAATGATTAAAGCATAAATACATTTCGGTCAGGTTTTTTTTCTTTTCTTATTAGGCGGCAGAAAAAAGAAATCTACTTTACTGCCCAGTCCTGCAAGTTTCTCCTTTCCAGTAATAGCTCATTCCTGCAGAAATGCCATTCGCTTCGGAACAATTATTTATTTGACAAAGGGCTTTCAGTATCAAGCCATTTTGCACCAAAAGCCAATTTTTTTATACTATTAAGACATGATATTTTAATGTCTAAGTGGGACAAGCAAACAGTCCACTTCCAGCTGTGTTTATCTCATTAGCTTTGACTGATAGTGCTCTCAGATTTGGTACAGACTAAGAATTAGGATAAACCTTTTTGGTTACAATCCTTGACTGAAAACAGCAAAGATTCATACAACGCAACTGGCAATAAAATAGAACATTTAATTAATTTTACCCATTCGTACCTGTAGTTGAACTGATTTGCTATGGTTTCACCATGTATTTTTCAGAAAGCCTTCCAATGTGGGCGGGAAGTTAAAACCATTTCCAAAGGACACTTTATCACAGGCAAAGTGGGCTTTTCTGCAGCTTAGAAAGCGCCTCAAGATCTTTCCGAAGGGAAGAAAATACAGAAGTGCCAGGAGGCAGATGCCAAGCACTGCGATTCCTCCTCCCCTTTACGTCATGACCAACTCAAAATATCCAGGTGCATCCCGCCGTCTTCAGCTATATCCCTCCAAAACACACGCACTCCTTCCCACACACCTTCCAACTCCCCTTCTGCCGGGCATGGCATGACCTCCACCAAGTCCCAGGCGCGTTGCAGGAGCACCTTCAGAGCCTGAAGCATGTTGAATACGTAATCCAGGCTAATTCCAGAGGAACAAGGTGCCTTGCTGCGTGCTGCAAAGCGGACACGTGCCATTTGCTAATGGGCACTGAGGGGTACCAGTTTGGGACAGACTATTGCCAGGACAAAAACCAGACAAGCTTCCCTGATGTGTGTGCAGCCGCCAAACGAGCTCATTTGCAAAGGGGGAACATTAAATAGAGCAGGGGAGAGCCGAGAGCTCTTCTGGCAAGAGCATCCAAGGAAAGCAGCACGCCAACATTTATGCAAGAACCAATGCGAAAAAAGATGGGTGTAAGAAGGTGCACAAATGCAGAGGAAGATTTGGGAGCGCTGGGGAAAACGCAGTGAAGTCCCATGCAGTATCTGCTGCGTGGCCCTTTGCCAAAACTGGCAGGAAGGAAGGGAAAACATCAGAGAAACCGAGTCTCAAGCCATTGATGTATCAGCGATACAGGACAAGAATTTAGTGTAAAACACGTAATACAGTCCCATGCAAAGGCTGGCAAAAAAAGGAGGCGGGAGGCGAGTGCCGAGGAGGCGCGGGTGATGGGGATGAGCTGGGGGAGCACCCAGGACATCCGCGGCGTCAGGCCAGAAGGGAAAATAAAACCAGACCTAAGTGAGTTCACACCAAAATGAGACGCCACTGTGGGCAGAACGCGCCAAGGAAAGGACGTGAGCCACGCAAAGGAGAGCGAAGAGAAAGCTGAAACGAAGATACTCGTCACCTACAGAGAGGCTGGGCTGTCTCCTTGGGAAGGCAACCAGCCCACCCCGAGGTCCGCGACAGCCGGTCCCCACGCCGACTCGAGAGCAAACCCACCCGGAGCAGCCGTCTTCTGTGGGTGTCCTGCAGCAGAAAGCGGGCGCTGTGCCGGCAGGATGGATACACCCCAGGCAGCGCCAGAGCAAGCCCTCGGGATGTTGCGTACGTGGGGGAGCGCGGCGGGGACCCCCAAACACCCCCCAACCAGCCGGGCAGGCGGTGGGGTGGGTGGCAGAAGGGTGGGCTCCCCAGTGTGCCTCACCAGGGGCTGCCTCAATCTTCTCCAAACCCACCACCCCCCCAGAGATGCTGATGCACAGTCTGATGGCTGTGGGACTGGATTCCAGCCGGTCTAGCTGGTTTTGCGAGGGACTTGGGACGTCAGAGCTCCTGTCCCTCGTTATCAGCCATTTGTCTGAGATGCCTCTGCTTTGTTTGGACCTTAAAGATGGCAATCTGAAGCCATGCCCTCAGGCCCACTTCACATCTCCTAATTTCCCCACTGGTGCTCCCTGAGCACAGCCTGTGTCCCTCCTCCACTCCTGGAGCTGACCAGGCAAAAGCAAAATGGTTCTTGGTAGGATTTCAGCTGATGCTACCGGAGGAGAAGGCGTCCGGCTGCCCACAGCCGCCGTCCCAGCAAGCACACAGAGATGCTTCGGAAAGTCACCTGAGATCCAGCCGGCTGCAGGATGGCACCAGCCTGCCCTGCCAGACCGGCTCAGGAGACGCAACGGGATCGTGTCACCGCTAGCAGCATCCAGAGGTACCGATCCCGAGCTGGATCCTGCAGGAGTCGTGGCCAAAATCTCCTCTCCATTAGGAAAGGGAAATAAGCTCATAGGCAACACGACGTAACTGAACTCAGGATCATCCGTAAAACCTTGCTAGCTCTTGAAAGGTAATGCGCTGACCTGTACAAGGTCAGGCAGAGGATGTCCGTGCCTCGGTAAACCGGTTCATAATCTGTTCCCTGGACAAAACAACGCTCTGCGCTTCACAGCTGTACAGGAACACTTTTGGCATCTGCTCGAGGAGGGCAACAAAGAGCAGGTTCTCAAAATACGAGGCAATTGTTGTGGTGCTGAGGAACATACTACCCCGTCTCTAAAAACTCCCGCGTGAATGGGGAATCGGCCCTGCAGCAGGCTGTCTGCAAAACAGGGCTCCAGCATCGCCCACGGAGAGCGCTGCCCGAGAGACCGCCACCAGAGAAACCACCCTGCTCCCAAGCAGAAGAAACACGGAAAGCAATCCAACAGGAGGAATGTGGAAAACAACAATCCAGCGCTACTACTAACCCCAAGCACTTCCACCGCACGGCAGTCAAACTGCAATATTGCAACACCAAGTTTTCGCTGCAGGTGAGGGATAGAGAACCAGGAGAAGGACCAGGCAGCTCAGCCCAGATGTCCACCCCTCCGACGGCGGCCAACAGCACCTACGTGCCAGGAGCTGGCAAGAACGAGGCACGGGACACTTCAGCCCATGTTTTCTGCCAGGTTCAGGCAAACCCATGCGCAGACCAGGATCCAGAGCTTGCACCATTTTTGAGAGACGGTGCAGCACAGACAGTGCTATTATTAGCGCTGTATTTACCTCTCTGCTTGCTGCTGAGCCCCAGGCTCCTATTTTAATTGAATGCTCTGCTGTGACTCCAAAATCTTTTCCAAGGGGTAATGTGGTAAGTATATAACTATATAGTACATTGTAGGCATAATTAGTATTTTTCCCCTGAGCGTTAGTTTGTGTTTCTTGAACAGTGTCATTTTATCACCTGGCCACCAAGGTCCATCATATGCAGCTGCAACGTTTCACAGTCAGCACCTGGTTTGCTGCTGTGAATAATTCTGTATTGCCTGCCCAGAAATCTGGCACACGTCTGAGCACTGAGCCATGCCCAGTGACGCGGGCACCTCCCAGGTATACCAGCTTGCAATCCAACCTAGCTCCGGCTGGGGATGTCCGATGGAGACCTCTCCCTGTGGAGCACTGAGCACGGACACACTCATGACACTGTTCGCAGGGTCGTCTCAGTGGAAGGGGGCCCTGGTGCACGTGGACACCAGCTGCCCCTCCGGCCTCTCCTGCCTCCTCCAGATCCCCTCCCTGAGCTTCTGCCTGCACCCTCACCTTTTTACCCACATCGTCCTGACCTGGCTCGCCCCACGCCTGCCGGTCCTGGCCAAGTCAGCTCCTCTCGGGCCAGACTCAAGCCAGCCCTGGGGCTGCTGGGCACACAGTCCAGGTTCCCAAGGTCTAAGGGCTCAAGAATACGACCGTCAGTCCAGGTGAAGCGGACAACGATGGGAGCATCCTGCCACCACCAGCAACCAAGCTCCAGGACCACGTGCTCAGCCAGCCTTCCTCCTCCCTTGATTTCTGCTGGGGACAGGCTCAGCAGGCACCGCTGTCTGGACTTGCTCCCTCTCCCAGCTGGAAACGACCGCGTGATCTCTGCCATGGGTCCAGCAAACCAGGCTCCAAGGCCTGCATGCCGGCAGGGATCAGCAGCCTCGTCCTCCCCATACAGATTTCCACCCCAGCTGAACTCTTCTCGCTTCGCAGTGCTCTGCAGGAGGCTCTGGAAGAAACCCGGGGCGAGCCCTAGGAAGAAACCTGGCAGAGTGCCTGGAAGATCTTTGAGGAGGTTTCTGAGGAGCCACTGGAATTCACGGTGACCAAGTGGGACATCTGGGACCTGCTCTGCTCCCAGGGAGATGACTTGTGTCTCTTCATTGACACAACCAGTCTGGAGGAAAAGGGCTGCACGTTCATGGACAACCAAGGTCCGCACCAGCGAGGAGGAGGAAGATCTCTTCTAGGACACACACCAGGTCAGCAAGAGATACCTTCTAAGGAAGCCATTCCCCCAGGATGAGGAAGAAAGAACTTCTTAGTTCGGAGGACTGAAGAAAACCACAATGGAAAAGACAGACAGCCTGGGCCCCTGGGGTGCCCGTTTCCCAAGAAGAGTGGGATAAATGGCCTACCAAAGAGACGTGACACCACTCGGCAGCTTTTAACGCAGGGTGGGAGACACGGCAGCCCCAAAGTAGTCGTGGTCATGGCCACGCTGGCCTCCATCTCCTACCAGGATGGCACCTCTTGCTCTGCACCTTCCGCCCAGGCAGCTCCACGTCACTCCTCTGCCACTCCAAGGTCTCCTCCTCGCGGTGTGCGCTGCATGTCCAGCATTCACCCCAAGAGCACCAAGACACTTGGGAGAGGTTGGGAGGCTGGTGGCAGCCCCACGTGCCTGCAGCAGGAGGTCCCACAGCCGTTAATGACAGGCAGCACAGGCTGCATTTCAGCCTGGCAGGCAACAGGCTGAATCCCATGCCGGAGAGCACTGCACCGAAGAGCTGTTGTGTAGCCACGGGATCATGGAAGAACTCAGGCTGGAAGAGGTCTCTGGTGGCCATCTGATCCAGCTCCAGCTCTGAACAGGGCAAGATACCAACCCGGATCTAATCTTAATCCTGCTTTAAGCTTTGGAGAATGGACCCAGTGCTGTATGTGACAAGAGAAGACCCACTAACAACCGGGGGTGCCCAAGGGTACCAGACCTTTTCAGATGGGTATCAGTGGAAAAGGCTGAGACTCAATGGTCTACAAAGAACAAGAAATCCATTCTTGGCCGTTGGAGACCACCCCAGAGCTCCCCATCCATACCTCTTCCATTGCCAGATGCAGCACCCATTAGAAATGGGAAAGGGAGATGTTCAAAGATGCTCACTCTCTCAAAACTTTGGAGCACCAACGGTCTCCTGTGGGACGGGGAATGACATCTTTTCATCCAGGCCTACCACTTCTGGAGTATTTTGCCCTGCTTGGAAGCCCCTGAGATGCCTCCAGGGGAGGGAGGAAGGGGGTCTGGCAGTGCTGGTCTCCCCTGGAGCCACGGCAGCCACGGCGTCAAGTCTTGCTCACATGCTCAGCGTACAGCCGACCGCTAGTTCAGGGCTCAGGACGGAGTTTTTTCCCCCAGGCGGATCCTTGGCACAGGTCCCGGGGCTTTTCGCCTTCCTCCGCAGCACTGAGCACAGCCCCTCGCCGGGGTCCTCGGGGCCGAGGCTGGGCAGCGAGTCCCTGCTGTGGCAGGAGCAGGAGTCCAGCTGCGTCCATGATCTCTCCACCTCTCCTCCCTGTGGCAGCTTTGTTTTCCTAGTTTTCAATCATTTGCAGTGTACATCTTCTAAGGCAATGTCCAACAGCTCCACGCTCAACAGGAGCTGCTGGTTTTTAACTGCCCCTGCATACAATAAAATTTTCTTTTTATTGTATCTCAGTTCTGTTGTGTGCAAACATGTGCCTGTTTCTACCTCAAGAACTTTGTCCTTCAGAAGCATTATCAGTTACTGCAGGTAATTTTTTGACTCACAGCGATATTATCCCCATTTGAAGAACTCGGCACTTTCTTCTCGGGACGTCCTTCGCGGACGTCTCTGAAGAGGCCATGTCAGAGCGCATCAGAGTCATTTCTTTCTAGCTTATTATAAGGACACCTAAAATGGGTCTCACCAACACCCTTGTGCCCTGCATGCTTAGGTCTCACCAGCTGCCACAACATACCTAGGTGTGAGAAAAGGCCCTATGGCCAGGAGAAGAAAGTCAGCGGAGGCACCTGTACTCAGGGGTACAGCCCCAACAGACACCTGGAGTTTTAGGAAGGTCCCTGATGCCTATCAATAACGACCTTTTTCTACCACACTTACTGCTCAGGTGAGAGATTCCGTCCAGCCGTTGCACACAGCTGGTTTTCCACCTGGACTCTTTATTCTGGACAGAACTGATCTTCAAAAACAAGAAAGCAAAACTTTTCTACCTATAAACGCGGACACACGCTGCCCCGTGCTCCTCGGTTCCTCACCCACCAGCATGCAACGCCACGCACGTCACGGAACAGAGGACACACGGCAGCTCCACATCCCGTGGAAGACTTCTGTGCCTGCTAACAGCCTTGCCTGCTCTGCAGAGCACGGAGGACCGCCTGCCTTTTCGAGCCAGCAAGACCCGGCTCCGCAGGCTGCGCCCCCCGAGCAGAACCACAAGAGGAAGGGGCGGCTGGAGGCTCAGAGCGTCTGCTGGCACTCTCCATACTTGCAGGGAAGACCTGGCGCTGACTCTGGTCCCCGCTGTGGAAAAAAAACAACCCTTGATCCCAAATGGCACCCTATCTACCGCAGAGCTGCCTCCTTGCCAACTCTCCGTACATGCAAAAATATTGTCTTTAACACGCGGCTCAGCGGGAGCCGTGGAGCAGTCCCAGCAGCAGACCCGTTTCGGATACACCCTACAAACAAAGCGAAGCACAGACCCCACCACAGCCCCTCCGGCGTGTCCCGAAAGCGCAGCCCATCCCACGGGGCACCTCCTCACCCCGTGCGACGGCACCCAGCAGCACACCCGGTCTCCCAGCCCCACCACCGCACCACAGGTCGTCCTGCGCGGCTCCACGCCAGCCAGGGACGCACCCACCCTGACCCACCACATACCCCCTGCCGCCACGCCACCAGCCCCCACGCACCACGCTGACGCTCCTGGTGTCCTCCTAAGACAAGGGCTGCCCGTTTCTCTTACTTTTCTGAGGATTTGCTCTAGTTCTGGCCCCCACGGTGATCGCCAGAACTATGCGGTGGGCCACCGCCCTCCACCAGGTCCTCCCGCGCCTGGCACAGCAATGTTGGAAAGATTTAAGAGTGGTGACTCCACGTCCCCCTCTCCCCGACGAGTACACTCAGACTGTCCTCCTCCATCATCCCCCGAAGGTCAGCTCCTGCTTTACTCTTGGTCCCCCCCATGCCCAGCCTCATGCCCCACTTCTCCTCCGCCTCTGCTCGGTGGGGCAACTCCAGCCACTGGCAACGCTTCTCACCTCCACCTCCTCAGCAACTTTCAGCAGCATCTGCTGCTTTGTGGGCCGAGGCCATTAATAAAAATATATAAGGTGGGTCCCAAGAGTCCCTGCAGTCCACCTGCCGCTGCTCCAGTCCCTTCCTGGCCCCCAGGACCCCTGCCACGGACCAGGCTTTGGCCCAGAGTCCCAACAGCACCGTCCCGCAGCTGAGCTCCTTCTCTCCCCAAAAGCAGCCAGTCTCCATGGGCCACCGGTTCGGCGCGGTCCCAGTCTGTCCCAGCGCATCCCGGCAGAGCAGGAGCCAGCACAGATGGCGCTCCCCACGGAGCGGGCAGCGGTGAGACAGCATTTGGGCTCCGGTTGTTGTCTAAGCACAGCCTCACCTACAGCGTCACGCAGCCCACAGGCACCTTCTCGCCATCTCCAGCACCCTGCAGAGAGCAACTCCACCAAAGCCCAAGGCAGCTGCTGGCACAAAGTCCTGCTGACACCCCTCTCTGCCCACCCAAGGGTCCATCCTCCACCTCCCCCGGGGAACAGCCAGGCTGCCACAGCCCACGACCACCTGGAGAAACTCCCCAGTTCAGCATCAGGAGCTCCAGTTCCCTGGAAGATCTTGGCTCAGCGGAATCAAACTGCCTCATCTCCAGGACAAGCTGGGCTCTGCTGCCAAGGAAAGCAGATCTCTCTCCTCTGGACGCGGGACTCTGAGCACAGCCCAGGCGTGGCCGGAGCATCGGGGGGTCCCAAGGCTCTTCCCCACGGACCACGCTGTGCGCTCCGTGTTATCAAGGCAACGCGCAGCAGCCCTGCTCTGGCCCCGGGGAGGTGCACAGGGTTCACCCGCCACCAGAGAAGCCTGGGAAGAGCCAAAGGGAAGACAACCGAGTCACACAAAAGAGAGGGGACGATGCTTTTTAAGGCAGGGAGAACTTAAAATAATTTGGGGGGGGAAACAGATGGGTCTCCATCCTGAAGCTATCACTTTTTTCAGGAACTGCACTACAAAGGAAGAACGCGGGGCTCCCACAAGTCCGCCCCAGCTCCCAGCGCTTGCACAGACCAGCCTCCCAGCACGGGGTGCCCAACTAGGGGGGAAACCAAACCGCCTCGTTAGCGTAACCACCTCCGGTCCCTCCACCTCAAGGGTGCTGCGCCCACCACACCATCGCGCTGCGCTCGCGGGGACGTGCCACCCTCCGCTGCCTGTCCCCCGCCCACGCAGCAGGCAAGCCAAACTCAAGGGGCCTGGTGCACGGGACCCCCTTCTCTCTCCTCCCCAGCACCCCAACCTCCCCTTCACCTCTCCAGCTCCTCACCCCCTTTTTCCCCCCCTTGGGACAGCTTTCCAGCCAGCTCCCCCTTCCCCGTGCCCGGCCCTCCTGCTCCCAGTTCCCTGCCATTTCCACACCCATCCCGACCCCCACGCCGGGGGTCTCCCAGCTGCTGACACCCAGTGACTCTGACACCACCAGAGCCCCACCGGTCCCCTCCTGCTCCTTCTCCCACCTTGCCCCCCCCGGCACCC
>JANZLQ010000092.1:161449-178091 GCA_026212715.1 Elanus axillaris | reverse complement strand
GTGGGCAGACGGAGGTGCTGGACGAGGACCGGCGGTCGGTGAGCGCAGTGGACTACTACTTCATCCAGGAGGACGGGAGCCGCTTCAAGGTGGGTCCCCGGGGGTGGCGGGGGGGGGTGCAGGGTCCCACGGGGGGACCTGCCGCCATCACCCCCTGCTCTCTCCCAGGTGGCCCTGCCCTACAAGCCCTACTTCTACATCGCCACCCAGAAGGTGAGGAGGGGCCCTGGGGGGGGCCAGGGTCCCCAGGGAAGGGGACGGCAGGTCCCTGGGGAGCTCGAGACCTCCAGGGCATCCTGCTTTGGGAACGTCTTCTCCCCAGGGACGGAGGCACCCTGCTCAGCCCCTGGGTCTCTCGGCAGGGCTGCGAGCGAGAAGTGTCCTCCTTCCTCTCCAAGAAGTTCCAAGGGAAGATTGCAAAGCTGGAAACTGTCCCCAAAGAAGACTTGGACCTGGTCTGTATTTCTCTGCCCTCTGCGCTCTTGGGTAGCGGGTGGGGTTTTTTTTTTGGCCCTTGCACAGCTCTAGTGAAGTAGGAAGGGAATAGTGAGCAGTGAAGGGAAACAGCGTGCGTGACCTCAATGCCCTAGTGCTGCTTGTGGTGTCTACCAGAAACGGGTTAGTTATGGCTACTTGCTTATCGCTTGTGATTACATTCCTCTCCTTGAGCACATCAGCCATTTCACAGAGGTTCAAGCTGTTTAATTGCAGGAGTTAAAGAATGGTTGGAGGAGGAGGGGGTACTGGGGGAGGGGGATGCTGCTCATGCTTAACCTGCTCTTCCCCGGGTGAATCCCGCTTGCGGTCCTGCCTGCGTGGGCAGCAGGGCTGGCCGGGCCCTTGCTGTGCAGCTCTTGGGCTCTTCCCTGACCTGCCCACCAGTCTCTTCTTGGTGCTTGACTCTCCCACCCATTGGCACCTCTTTTTTGGCCAGTTCTTCCACCTGCATCAGTCTAGTCTGCCTTCCCCGCCCTCTCCTATGGTGGCTGTCCCCCAGTACTCATCCCCCCTGAGCTGGTGCTGTCTTGCTGCTTTGCAGCCAAACCACTTGGTGGGCCTGAAGAGGAACTACATCAAGCTGTCCTTCAACACGGTGGATGACTTGGTGAAGGTGCGGAAGGAGATCTCTCCCGCTGTGAGGAAAAATAGAGAGCGAGACGAGGCGAACGATGTCTACACGGCCATGCTGTCGAGGTGGGAGCTTTCCTTAGGGTGGCTGGTCTGTCCCTCATGTTAATAATTAGGCTCCCTTGATTATTTCTTAGCTGTCCTCAGAGAGGTGGTGTCCTGCCTGGGGTCTGACCCCAGCTATGCCCCTCCGCCCCCCCATCTTCCAGGGTGGTTCTTCCAGCTCAGTGCTGCACATCAAGAGGCCCCAGAGCCTCTGGGATGTGATGTGCTGTGGTCATACCTCAACAAATACCTTCTATCTGAATAAAAAGCCAGGCACTTGTTTACAAGATTGGAAACACCGTTGCAGACGGAAAAAAAAAAAAAAAAAAAAAAAAAAAAGAATTGTTGTTTTCATGTGTATATTTTGACTGACTTTTAAAAATTTGTCCCCCTCTCTGGTTTCCTGGCCCTGAAGTCTGATTTCAGTTGAAACTTGGGGAAGAAAAATCAAGTGAGTTGAGCACTCCCTGCTGGCCTGGAAGGCATACTGTCCCGGTTCAAAGCGCTTCCCAGGTTGCCTCATTACGCTTAGCCTCATGACCGTACTTATAAATCCAATGCCAGAAGGCCTGTTCATTATACAGGCACAGGTGGGTTTTGCCTCGCTGTACCTCTGAGCAGACACAGCTCACAAACATGAGGAAAGGTGAATTTAGACGGGAGTGCTGGGGCTGTGGGTGCTGCCTGTCCCTGGCAGCTGAGCCCGCCGAGACGCGCACTCAGGGAGGACGGCTGCTTCGCTCTGCTTCTTGCAGCGCTCTGAGCGGAGGCAGCCTGAGCACGGATGAGGAAGGTGCCTCCAGAAAGATTGCCAACCAGATGGACAACATTGTGGATATGCGGGAGTACGATGTACCCTACCACGTTCGCCTCTCTATTGACCTGAAGATCCACGTGGTGAGTAAGGAATAGGGAAGCTGGAAGAGCTTCGCTTTCCTGCTGCTGTTCTCCTGAAGCACAGGCAGGGCGGTTGTGTTTTCTCTCCAGGACCTTTGCAAAGGTGTCGGTGACGATGAGTTCATGTGTAAAGCTTAGTCCTGCGCTGTTGGGCCTTCTCCTTAGCTAATGATGTGCAGAAAAGTTAAATGATTGATGCACAGCCGCAGTTTGAGCCTTTCTTCTGGGCTGCATTTAATTTGCACAGCTCTGTCCCCAGCAGCCAAACAGAAGGGATGCGAGGGGCTAGCCCTGCGGTAAGGCACTGCCTGCCCTCCTCTCTCGACAGGCTCACTGGTACAACGTGCGATACCGGGGCAGCACCTACCCCCCCGAAATCACCCGCCGAGATGACCTCGTGGAGCGACCGGTGAGCGTTGGTCAGGCAGCCGTCAGTCTGTCCAGGCGCACGGCTGGTGCCTCTGATGCGCTGCCGGTGCCACACCGTGGTGCACAGGGGGAAGGCTTTGTTTCTGGGCTTGGGTAGTGGTTTTGGGGTTGATAGAGCTGTAAAGTGATTACTGGGGAGGATCTGGTTTGCTTGCTGGGCTAGCACTGGGCTTAATGGGCTTAACTTCAAGTCAGCTTTAGAATACTTTCTAATGGATTCGGTTCTGCACAGGATCCCGTCGTTCTCGCCTTCGACATTGAAACTACCAAACTCCCTTTGAAGTTTCCTGATGCGGAGACAGACCAGATCATGATGATCTCCTACATGATTGATGGGCAGGTAAGGGACCGCAGAGTGGTTTCCTCCGTGCTCCAGCAGCGCAGCCGGGGAGCAGGCCAGCATTTCGCCTCCAACCCCGCTCGCTCCAGGCTTGCCTTGCCGCTGGCTGCTTGGTGTGTGGCTGTGGAAATGAAATTAAGGTCCGTATGATGTATATTTAGTCTCCTGGTACCCAGCTCAGGTTGCTGCCCTCATCTGGGGGAGCAGTAGTAACCCGGAGAGCACGGGGACAGCTCTGCTGTCCCATGTTGTCTCCCTGAGGTCCCCTTAGCTGATGGCCAGACATGGTTCAGCAGGTGACTTCCACACAGTTGTTCCCCCTTGACAGAAGCTCTGGCTTTCAAGAGGAAAACGTCCTGTCATTTGGACAGCATTTTTGGGTTGCCTGCAAGCCAAGTAAGTCCTCCTAACTGCCTCCTTGTCGCCTCCCTAGGGCTACCTGATCACAAACAGGGAGATCGTCTCTGAGGATATTGAAGACTTCGAGTTTACTCCCAAGCCGGAGTATGAGGGTCCGTTTTGTGTCTTTAATGAACCAGATGAAGTAAGTCAGTTCTGCCTAGCAGACTTTCTACCTGCCTGGGGCTCTCGTGGGCCAAAGGGAATGAATCGCTTGGTGGGCTGCCTCGCTGGGGACCGCCGTGTGTCCCGCAGGGCTGGTCATGCTTTTGTTTCTTGGTAATGAGGGTAAGAGAGGTCAGGTTTGGGCTCGGTGAGGAGGAGACGGGAAGGGTGGAGTAAACTGTGTGGTATGCACTACCTCTCCGCGGAGGAGATGAAGTTACCTTATATATGTATCTTTCCTATTCTTCTGTTTCATCCTAGGCTCATTTAATCCAGAGGTGGTTTGAACACGTCCAGGAGACAAAACCCACTGTCATTGTCACGTACAATGGAGACTTCTTTGACTGGTAAGATCAGGAATGAAAACTAAGCTGGCTGTGGGGCAGGGTCAGGTACCAGCCTTGACGTCCTTCCACAGCTTCCGTAGAGTCCCATCCGCTTGGCTGAGCTACTTTAAACCCTCGTCAGTGTGGCAATATTGGTGTATGGACGAGTCCTGTCTTGGGAGAGCAGGGAGAGGGTGAAAAGGGAGAGGGGTGCAGGCAAGCCGTCGGGAAGCAAGGGGAGAGGGACCACACGCTCCCACCTCCTGCGGCAGGATGCAAGCAGCTTTGCCTCCAGCGTCGTGCTGCAGTTCTGTCCTGCAGGAAGTTTTTCCTGTGGTCAGGTATCAGATAAATTGCAGGAAAAATTCTTCAGGTAGTTTGTAACAAAACGCTCGTGAAACCCTTGTTGGAGGTGAAGGGAAACGGCTGTCCTCTTCCTTCTCTTCATGTTGCCTCTTTCCCCAGGCCCTTTGTGGAAGCAAGAGCAGCAGCTCATGGACTTAATATGTATCAGGAAATTGGGTTTCAGAAGGACAGCCAGGGGGAGTACAAAGCATCCCAGTGCATCCACATGGACTGTCTAAGGTACCAAGTGCTGCCCCTCTACCATATAACTGCATCTTTATCTCCTGAATTTATATAACATACCTACAGCTGTATTTGAATACTGTCTGTTGGAAGCTTTCATCTGTCGCACCTCCCTAGGCTGGCGTGATAGTCCGTTTCTCTGACTGTGCTGCTTCCCCTTGGCACTCTGCGTACTGCAGAAGCTGCCAAGCCTTCCCCGGGAAGGGCTATCAGGGCCACCTCTCTCCCCGCAGCCTGCTGGTGGCTGTCCTTGGGCGTCTGGGGGAGCGGAGAAAGGGCGGGATAAGATCAACAACCCATTGGAATGGGGAAGGGACCGTATCCTAACTCAACAGCCTCCTGGCACAGCCAGAAGAGGAAAGGACGTGTTGTGCATGAAGGGGAGTGAGAGCCGAGCTGGGGTTTTTCTGTGGGTTTCTTCCACTGGAGCAGTGTCTGGACTTTGGAGAGTGGCTGGCTGCCCTTGCAGTCCTAGTGGTGTCTCCTCCAGTGGTTAAATGCTTATCTGAAAGCCGCTGAGGGAGTTGGAAGGTGGTCGTTCTGAGCAGTGGTGGTGGTGGTATGGATACTGGGGTTTGTCCTGGTTGGGATTTAAGTGCATTGCTAGAGATGCAGGTCATCTAAAGCTGGGCAGCCTCTTACTTCGCGGCGCGTGGATGCTCGGCTCTTGGCTGTCCTCGGTGAGAGGTCCCTTTTGCAGCTGAGGTCCCATTCGCAAGCCTGAGCCTCTTTTTGAAGGGCAGGGTTGGTTTCTCCGCACAAACTGGTATTTTCCTGATTCTGTCCAGGTGGGTGAAGAGAGACAGTTACCTCCCAGTGGGAAGTCACAACCTGAAAGCAGCAGCTAAAGCAAAACTGGGTTATGATCCAGTGGAGCTGGACCCTGAAGAGATGTGCCGGATGGCTACGGAGGAGCCTCAGGTATTCCCTCCCTGCCCTGTATCTCCTCTGAGCAATTGGAAAACAAGCCTAGAATGGCTGCAATATGATTGAATCTCTAAGTTAAGGTGTTACGAAATGGTTTCGCGTAGTGCGATGGGTTTTGAGGAATTAACCCGATCTGTCCCCCCAAACTGCTGGTGCCTTAGAAGCACTTGAGCTTGTGGGGAGAAAGAACAGGATTTCTCTGAAGTGGTTCTAGCACTGGCATCGCACTGTATATTTTCTGTATTTATTTACATCAGTGCGAGGTGGCAGGCACCACCTAAATCGGAAACACCACAAAGAGCCATGACTGGCTGGAGGAGCAAGAAATAGACTTAGTGCTCCAGGTGTCATGGGCAAGGGATTCCTACTGAAGCCCTGGAGCAGCCTCCTGATTCCCAAATGGGGTGGCATCTGTGCCATGAGCTCGTCCTCCCCATTTCTTCTCATTCAAAGCTGAAGTATTGCTGTGTAATTAGAGCTAGAGCAGGACGTCCTTGGAAGCGAACAGATTATTCTTTACAGCCTAGGATAGGCAGAAACACACCTTTCCCTTCTTCCTGCTGATACGAGCATGGCCAGCAGGAAGCAATCAGAGATTATTGTCACTGAGCTGCTCTGTCACATGTGATGGGAATTAATTTGCCTCTCACCCTTCCCCAACAGACCCTGGCCACCTATTCAGTGTCCGACGCAGTTGCTACCTACTACATGTATATGAAGTACGTGCATCCTTTCATTTTCGCCTTGTGCACCATCATTCCCATGGAGCCTGATGAGGTGGGTGCACTCTCAAAATGGTGATTTCTTTGCCGGGCAAAGAGCCGCGTCTCCCACGCTGCAGGGACACTCTGGCCACGGACCTCATTCCCAGTGCCTGGGCACTTTCCCGTCTGTGTTGGGGAGGGAGGGAGGGTGGATTTGGAGGCTACTCCTTTCTCTCCACAGCCATGGGGTGTTGTGAGAGTGGTGCCTAAGAACAAGAGACTTGAGTGCTGGCAGTACAGGGCTGGAGCAAGAAAGTACGGCTGATGCTCTGTGCTCAGCCAAGTTTACTTGCAGTCGTGGTCATGCAAAGCTGGGTCTCCTGACGGCTGTTGTCAGCTGTAGGGAGGATGGTTAGGAAACTGTCTGTGCTGAGCATGTAGGAAATGTCGCTCTGTCCCCACCTGGTTTAGCTTACAAAGGCATTTGGCAGTGGAGTAGTGCCAGGAGGTGATGGCAGCAGAGGTCTGGAGGTCTTTGCGCTGTCCCTAGCCTGCTTTCCTTCCAGCCAACCTGAAGGAGTCGGTGTTGGTTTCGCACTTGCTCCCGTCCTCCTTGCCATGGGCTGCAGCACTGCCCGCTGCGCAGTCGCACGTGTGGCACCAGCTGAAGCCATCCGGCTCACGCCTGTGGCTGTACGGCCAGTCTGGTCTCACCAGCGCTGGTACAGCACTTCTTGCTGAATCACAGCATGGTTTGGGTTGGAAGGGACCTTCAAAGATCATCTAGTCCAACGGGCAGGGACGTCTTTCAGCAGACCAGGTTGCTCAAAGCCCCATCCAGCCTGACCGTGAACTCTTCCAGGGATGGGACATCCACAGTTTCTCTGGGTGACCTGTTCCAATGTCTCACCACCCTCATAGTAAAGAATTTCTTCCTCATATCTAATCTAAATCTACTCTTTTTGAGTTTAAAACGGGCTTTGGTATCTCTCTTGCAGGTGTTAAGAAAAGGATCTGGGACACTGTGCGAGGCACTGCTGATGGTTCAGGCCCATCATGCCAACATCATCTTCCCCAACAAGCAGGAGCAGGAATTCAACAAACTTACGGAAGATGGCCATGTGCTGGACTCGGAGACATATGTGGGAGGCCACGTGGAAGCACTGGAATCTGGGGTCTTCCGCAGTGACATCCCCTGCCGCTTCAAGATGGTAAGGGGTCACGCAACCATCCCCTGTCCTCGTGGAACGTGGTGGTGAGGAATAACCCTCTGCTGGTGTTAACATCTCCTGTGTGTCCCTGCTGGGCTTGGGCAGTACCTGTCATACTTCAGAAGACCTTGAGCACCTGAAGCTGTATGGGGATGGGATGGGATGGGATGGGATGGGATGGGATGGGATGGGAGGAGGCCTCCAACTGGCCATCTGTGCTTCACTAGGAGAGCATATGTCATATACGTCACATACTGGAAGCAAGCTGGACCTTGTTGACAGCAAAGGAGAATGATGAAGTGGGGTTTTGGGTTTGGTTTTGAGCCAGCGGTTCTTGGGAGATATGCCTCTGTCCCCTTGGGGTCCTGTCTTCCCTCTGTCCTTCTCCCACCCAAACAAAGCTGCTTCGGAACACTTCCTGGGTGTCTTTCACTATTTCTGGTTCACGCTGCTGTCTCCATCGCCTCCCCCTCGTCCCGCTTCACACCTGTGTTGTGCTCACGGACTCTTAAGTTTTCAGAGGTGGCTTCACTCTCTGTTGTGTGATGCGTTGCACTTAGTGTGGCACATTTTGGTGGATAGCGTCCAGTGAATGATCATGCGGGAGCACACACTGGGTGTATAAAAGGATCTGGACTAAGTCTGGATCTTTGGACCCTCGCACCAGCCAGCACGCAACCAGGAGAGCTGCTGCACTACCAAACACAAATGCAACCGGCTGCTTGTTAGCTGCGCTCGTCTCTTCCCTTCCTTGCTTTATGTTTTTTATTTTATTTTTGGGTTTGGACCTGGTGTCCGTGGTCTAGACCCTGCCTGTGCCTCAGTACGCTGCAGGGCCGTGCTTAGAGCTCCCCAGGCCAGGCAGGGACACGGGCAGCAGGGCAGGAGCTGCCAGCCTGCAGCGAGGGTCGGCTGCCCACGGTCTCAGTGCCGTCCCCACACCCTTGCAGAATCCTGCTGCGTTCGAATTCCTGGTGCAGCACGTGGAGAAGACCCTGCGGCATGCCATCGAGGAGGAGGAGGGTTTGCCATTGGATCAAGTCACCAATTTCCAGGAGGTACGTTGCCTGCGGCGCGGCTGGGCTTGGCAGGGAGGGCTGAGCTGCCAGGCTGGGGCTGCAGCTTCAAGGTGCCTGTTAACATCCATTTTACGCTCTAAGGAGAGAGAGAAGCAGCCTGTCTGTGGGCACCTGCAGGGTAGATGGTGTTAAGGGGTGTTACAAGCAGCCCCAGCCAGGACCCCCCTGCCCAGCCGCTGGAGCCCAGCCCAGGCACCGGGGGTCTCTGCCCCAGCTGAGGGACGCGGTTCCTGCTTTCCCCTGTGCGGGTTCAACCAGGAGTAAAATCTCTTGGAGAGCCGGGAAGGGATTTAGTGAGAAGACAGGCCCCGCAGATATCCCAAATGCTCATGTTTCTCTTGTTCCCTGCTTCTTAGCAGCTACAAAGTGCAGGTCACCCCTCTGCAAAGCCAAGCCTGGAGTTTCTTGGAGGGCGTCATCAGTTACTGACTGGGGACTTCTGGTCTTTGCTGCTGTCTCCATTAACCCGTTTGCACTGAAAAGGTCCTTGATCGAGTAACCTTTAGGAAATAGCTGCTCTCACCTTCCACTTACCCCTACAGATAGCACCTACCTTGGAGGTCCAAAACAAAACCTAAAATATACCAGGGGTCGAGGAGTCCCTGATGCTGCTCCTTTGGTCCTTTAAATCCTTCCCCAGACTCAGTGGCCGGTGTCCCTGAGCAGGAGGAAAGGACCAAATTCAACAAGTATTTGACTCATTAACTCCTTCCTGCCTGTGTTTCACTTCTTTTTATCTCACCACAGGTTTGTGATGAAATCAAGGTCAAACTGAATTCCCTGAGGGATGTTCCAAACAGAATTGAGTGTCCCCTCATCTACCATCTGGACGTGGGGGCCATGTACCCCAACATCATTCTGACCAACAGGCTGCAGGTGGGTAACGTCAACCTCATCTCTCCTAATTTGTCTTTCGGATGACCTTGGTGGTCCGTCTGATTGGATCCCCCTTAACAGCAAGGGCTGAACTTTCTGCTCAGGGCAGGGGGATCAGGTAAGGCTGGGTGTGACATTCAGTCAAGCTGCCACGGATGCCAGGTCTGCAGAGGCTGAGCTACAACTTTAGCTAGGACTCTTCCCAAA
This sequence comes from Elanus axillaris, assembly GCA_026212715.1. Taxonomy (NCBI): domain Eukaryota; kingdom Metazoa; phylum Chordata; class Aves; order Accipitriformes; family Accipitridae; genus Elanus; species Elanus axillaris. The sequence goes on along the minus strand of JANZLQ010000092.1, from coordinate 168,770 downwards.
AAAACAGCTATTGATTTTTGTGGGCTTTATGTTCCCGAAAGGCTCTAGAAAGGGGAACTGACAGTACCATCATCTCTGATGTTCACACCTCTGCGCTTCTGCCACCCAGCGCCTGTTCTGGCATGCGCTGTTGCTTGGAGAGCTGTCCCTTCCAACGCTCCGCTGTCCCTTCCAACGCTTCTCTGTCCCTTCCTTGCTTCCAGCCCTCAGCCATGGTGGATGAGGCCACGTGTGCTGCCTGTGACTTTAACAAGCCGGGTGCCAACTGTCAGCGCCGGATGACTTGGCAGTGGAGAGGAGAGTTCAGTAAGTACAGTAAGGACCTTGCAGTCCAACCCATAGAGATGGAGACAAATTCCTGCTGCTTTCCTGGGAAGCTGATGGCTGCCCTCCTCCGCAGTGCCTGCCAGCCGCAGTGAGTATCACCGCATCCAGCAGCAGCTGGAATCAGAGAAGTTCCCTCCGCTGTCCCCCGAGGGAGCACCTCGCGCCTTCCACGAGCTCTCCCGGGAAGAACAGGCCAAGTATGAGAAAAAGCGGCTGGCAGGTAAAAAAAAAAAAAAACAACAAAAAAACAAAAATCAATGTCATGATCTGGAGTGGTGTTTTGCAACCTAGGCTGTGAGTGTTGCTCACCATTTGTTACCTCTCGTGGCTGTGGGGTTAGTTCAGACCGGGTCTGGTCTCAGACCGTGCTTTGGCAGACCTTCTCCAGGATCCCAGCAGGCTGCCGTGTGCTCCCCAAAAAGGGGCCGGGAGTCAGCGGTGCCTGTGTCAGTGTTTCTCCTTTTGTCTGTTGAGAGCCATGGATTTGAGCTGAAACATGAATGGCTCCGTTTTCTTGGAAGGCTGCTAATTAAAGCCTGTTAACAAAAGGGAAATATAATGTTATCCCATCACCTGGAGGGATGCTGTTCAGCAGAAGCATCCAGCTGGCTGGGGGCAGAAGCCTGGGTTTGTGGATGGGCCATACCTGCATCATGATGAGGTTTTTTTCCCCCACCTGTCCCTGCATCTCCACAATGAGGTGCTGCTTCTCTCCATGCTGGTATCTTCCCTCCCTTTGCAGTAGGACCATCTCCCCATCCACCCATGCCCGATGCTTAGATGTCTCCCTGTCCATACTGTGCCCATCCCTCTGCCCGTAGTGGGCACCCATCCCTGAGAAGCTCCCTTTGCTTCTTCCCTTGACTAGATTACTGCCGCAAGGCGTACAAGAAGATCCACGTCACCAAGGTGGAGGAACGAGTCACCACCATCTGCCAGCGAGAGAACTCTTTCTACGTGGACACGGTGCGAGCTTTCAGGGACCGCCGCTACGAGTTCAAGGGGCTGCACAAGGTACTGAGCTCAGCTTCTGGTTTGACTTATCTTGCCAAGGCTGGGGACCTCTCGTCTCTCACTGGAAACCCGAGCCCTAAAGGACTGCACTATTTAGCCTTAGAAGGACGTGGTGGAGCTCCTGACAGCTGGGGCTGCTCACTGCCGAATCTGCCACGGCATTGCAGGAGCCTCTGGGATGCTGTCAGAAACAAAGCTGCATCTCCAGTTGTCAGTGGGTTTAGCAAATCCTCAGCTAGTCTCTGTTCTGCTATATCTAATCTGGCCGGGTTCAGTCTGGAGCATTCTTCCTACACGGAGAAAAGAGACAAGCTAAGAAGCAAGGTCTAGACCTCAGGATAAGGAACGGTTGATCCCAGGAGGATGTTCTAGTTCTCTGCTGGTTGAGGTTTGTGCCAGAGGACACCAGGGCACGTTATTCTTGGAGTGTGTTGAAAGCAACAACAAGGTCTTGGGACTCTACCTCTGGCAGAGTTAATTAACGAGCTATTTGCTTTGTGGTTACTCCCGCTGCCTCTTCTGCCGTGAATCACGGAGCTGGCTGAAAGGCTTTTTCTACACGGGCGGTTCTACTGTTTAGCCAGACGTCATTGATTTGCTGCAGGCAGCGTATTCGGCTCTTGCCTGCACACACACGTGGTGCAGCACAGCTGATGCAGGTGGGCAGCGATGCCGGCGCTGCTTGAATTCTGATGGTCACCGTCGGAGTTACCGTGCGGCAAAGTGTCTTTGGCCAACTCCTCCTCTGCTGCAAAAGAAAAAGGAATGTTTAGCTCATGCTACCGATCCGTGGCAAAAATACTGTTCTAGAGTTGTAATGCTGTACTGGGGCTGGGGGGAAACCGGCTGGATACCGCCAGTATTAATGCGTGGGACCGTCCTGACTCTGCCTGTGGCTTGCAGGTGTGGAAGAAGAAGCTGTCTGCAGCAGTGGAGTCGGGAGATGCCTCTGAAGTGAAGCGCTGCAAGAACATGGAAATCCTGTATGACTCCCTGCAGCTGGCCCACAAGTGCATCCTCAACTCCTTCTATGGCTACGTCATGCGGAAAGGGTGAGTGTCCCCCCAGGTGGTGCTGGGGTTCCCTGGAGAGTACCCTTGGGACCCCGGATTGTCCTAGGGAGGCTGTCACCTCTTCACCTGCCTGTGAAGCACCAGGATGAAGGTGGGTGCTGCCTGTAACACTCTCCTCTTGCTTCTACCCATAAATTCTCATCCTGGAGACTCCTGCCAGACGTTAAGCATTGGGCATAAGTGGTGGGAATCTTACGAGACTCCTGCCAGACGTTAAGCGCTGGGCACAAGTGGTGGGAATCTTACCTGCTAGTGGGTTTCCAGCTTTTCTGAAGCATCATAACTAGGACAAGGAGAACAATCTACCGAGGGCCAGTGTTGATATGTTTCTTGCCATTCTTCCTCTGGAGGTCATCCTAGCTGGGTTTGGGAGGGAACACTTCATGCTCTTCACTTTGACTCCTCTGCTCCCAGAGCTCGCTGGTACTCCATGGAAATGGCTGGCATCGTCTGCTTCACGGGAGCGAATATCATCACCCAGGCCAGGGAACTGATTGAGCAGATTGGGTGAGTATGTGCTGAGCTGGGGAAGAAGAGTCCATCTACATCTGGGACAGATGTGGGAGCACGTTAAACACCTGAGCTTTCAGCAGTTAATGTTGAAGATTCAGATTTCTAATGCTGTTGGGGTTATTCTGTGGTATGATCAGGGTTTGCTTTGCAGAAGGGACTGGAGAGCGGATGCAACAGGCTGCCTCTGCCTTTATAGGGGACACAGCTGGTACTCGTCTGTCACGCGCTCTCCTCCTGACAGTCACCTTCCCTCCTTCCTTCCTTAGGAGACCGCTGGAACTGGATACCGATGGGATTTGGTGTGTCCTCCCCAACAGCTTTCCAGAGAACTTTGTCATCAAGTCAACCAATGCCAAGAAGCCGAAGGTGACCATCTCCTACCCAGGTGCCATGCTGAACATCCTGGTGAAGGTGAGTCTTGCAGCCGTCCAGGCCAGCCCTGCAGTCTGGGAAGGAGGAGGTGGAGGACTGACAAGAGAGGAGGGTCCCTCTTCCATCTCCGCTCCCCAAGCAGCGAGCGGGACGTTGGGGCTGGTGGCCTTGCTTGCTGCACAGCTGCTCTCTGCCCCGGAGAGCATCTGAGTGGAGGGAGGAGGGAGGAGGCTCCGATACCCCTGCGGCAGAGAAGGTGGTGTGTAAGAGGCCAGGGTTGGTGCGTGCTCACCTGCGCAGGCTGGGAGTCCAGACTAGAGCAAGGTCCAAACCCATCCTCTGCTCGCTCCAGCTTCTGTAAGACAAAAGAGTGTAATTTTAGGGTCCAAAGCATTTTTTCTTCTCAACAGGCAGGTGTCAGATATTTCGATTTTTTTGAGTCCTAAATTGTGCTGTAGCTTTCAGAGGGGTGCTCAGTGATCCCTTAGGGCAGGGAGTGCCTGAAGGGCATTGCCTGGTGTAACCAGCCTGGCTGTTGAGTGAAGCTGTTCTTCTGCGGCTGTGCCTGTAGGAAGGCTTCACGAATGACCAGTACCAGGAACTGCAGGACCCAGCCTCTCTGACCTACGTCACACGCTCAGAGAACAGCATCTTTTTTGAAGTGGATGGACCATACCTGGCCATGATCCTCCCAGCTTCCAAGGAGGAGGGCAAGAAGCTGAAGAAAAGGTGAGATTTCAAAGCCTGAAGTATTACCACTTCCTCAGGGTAACAGATTGAGGGTCTCTTTCCCTTCATGCCTGTGGGACCTTGCCCCTTGCAGCACGCTTGATTCGCTGGCTTTAAATGGCAAGTTCCTTACACCAGATCATCTCCGAATCCAGCTGTGCACGTGCCTCCGGTGCCATACTATGGCAACCGGTTTCGGACAATAACAGCAAAACAACATTTCTCCAACTGGGTGACCAGACACAGTCTCCCGGTTTGGCTCAGAGGTGTGCAGGAGAACTTTGGCTTTCATCCTGAGGACTTCTAATACTGCTTATATTCAACCAAATCTGTTTAAACTCACCAGTTCCTGCCTCCCCGTCTCTCAGGAGTTCACAGACCTCCAGTAATGCTTCTCCTAGATATGTCCCCTTCCTTCTCCAACTGGAAGAAGGAACGGGTCCTGCCATTACTGTCACATTATAGGATAGTTGTACTCAAACTTCACTGATTTCTCTGCAGCCTCCTAAATAGGAATGTGAGCTAGAGCAGTAGCAACCACTAGCTAGAGGGGTGCCCACAGACCTGGGTCCAGCTCCAAGAAATGCTGTTTCTGCCCTCCAGCACCCTCTGTCCTTACAGCTCTACGCTTCTTTGTGCTTAATGCCTCATTAGATGAGCTCCAGCATCCACTGTCTCCCGTCAGTGCCTTTCTGCAAGCAGTGAGTCCTTGCCACAGGAGTCGAGGTGATGCCAAGCGCTGAGCGGGCTCTGCTGCCAGGACTCTTTTCTCAGGGCCTCTTGGTTTCTTGTAGTTTGGGGATGTTAGCAAGTGCATTTATTTCTTGGTTAGTCTCCAACCGAAAGGGTCTGGAGGTGGCTGGCAAGCACCATCGTTGGTGGAGGAAGAGAAGGCTGTGCCCACGGGAACGTGCTGAGGTGGGAGAAGGGCTTGCCAAGTCATGTAGGTTTGAGTATCTCTTCTCTTCTCTTAGCTGATGTTCCCATAAGGTTTTTCTTGAGACATGCAAATAATTGGCAGGGCTGTGAAAAGCAAAAAACATACAAGAGAAAAGGAGAGATGGAGGAGTGTTCCTGTAGTCATGTCACAGCTACATCCAGTTTCCTCTGAGTCCCTTTGCCAGCATCTGAGCTGACAAAGTTTCCTCCTTCTCTCTAAACCTCTTCCTAATACCTTCCTCCATGTCCCCACCCGGGCTCTCACCTCCTGCCCTTTCCTTGTGTGCCGTTAAGATCATTCTCCCAACGGGTATGGATGAGCCGGGGCACAAGCTGACGTGCTTTTGCAGACCAAGTTGAAACGGTTCCTAGAGCAGCTGTAGATAATTTTGAGATCATCCTAGTGCCGAGCACCACGGCTCCGTTGAACGTGCTGGATGGCGGTGTGGTGGCATGGGGAGAAGCACCCCGGCAGAAGGGACACCGGCGGGATCCTGGAGGACATGTCCCTCGGCACAGGCCGGGTTTTTGCCCACACCATGTCTCCTAGGTACGCGGTATTCAACGAGGACGGGTCCCTGGCTGAGCTGAAGGGATTTGAGGTGAAGCGCCGGGGAGAGCTGCAGCTGGTGAAGATATTCCAGTCTTCTGTATTTGAAGCCTTTCTGAAAGGCAGCACCCTGGAGGAGGTCTATGCTTCTGTGGCCAAGGTGGCCGATTACTGGCTGGATGTGCTCTATAGCAAGGTAAGCACAGCTCAGCCCGTCTGCGCTCCCCAGGCGGAGCTGGAGAAGTGTCAGAGCTGGTCGGGCACGGTGGGGAGGGTGGGCATTGCTTGCACAGGGTGGGTCGTCCACGGTGCCTCTGATGGTCCCTTCCATCATATTTCTGCTGCTTTGGTCCAAAAGGGCTGCTGTTCAGTGTCTTTTAGTGCAAAGGCTCTTCATTCAGCTGTAACTGTGGGTGAGTGGTGCCCTTCTCCAGTCATCTCCTTCGTGGAGCTGGTCTGGTGGCCCTCATCCCCCAAGGACATTGGCTATGGGCATTTGCTGAGGCAGAGAATGAGAGAGCCGCTTGCCTGCAGAGTGTTTTATGAGGAGCACAGAGACATCGGCTATACAATAGCTGGGGACAGCAGAGAAAATGCAAGAAACTGGGGGGTGAGAGGGACCGAGAGCCTGGCTGGGTCCTTCCGTTTTGCAATGACCTTGTACAAAGAGTTCTTGGTGAGCCCGGCTGCTTTGTGTGCACAACACAAGGCAGTGCTGCCACAGCCCAGCCACGGCATAAACCGATGGAAGCCTCAGACCCACACTCCCTTTTCAATAGGTCACATTGGCAGCTGCAACAGGGAGCAATTTCCAGGCTCCCTGTAAAAAGCCACACCAACTGGGTGTAGGCGCTCCCCATAGCTGGCAGTAGTAAGGCTTCATCATTGTGTTCTTGCTAGCTTTGGGATTTTTTTTCCTCCCTTTCAGGCTGCCAACATGCCCGATTCGGAGCTGTTTGAGCTGATCTCAGAGAACCGGTCCATGTCGCGCAAGCTGGAGGACTACGGGGAGCAGAAGTCCACCTCCATCAGCACTGCCAAGCGCCTGGCGGAGTTCCTGGGGGACCAGATGGTGAAGGATGCAGGGCTGAGCTGCCGGTTCATCATTTCCAAGAAACCAGAAGGGTCTCCGGTCACCGAGAGGTAACACCCTCTTGAGGGACCAGGGCTTTTGACGGTGTGGGGCAACCAAGAGGGGATGGGAGGGTAGCAGGAGGTGAGCAAGCCGGTGTGGTGTGGCCAAGCAATCTCCTGTCTGCTGGCTTAGACCGTGAGCAAGAATAACGATGGGTAACACCGTACAACCGCTGCGCCGTGGCCTTGCAGGGGTGGGAGGAGAAGCAGGCTGGGAGAAGGGATCGTGTGCTGCCCAGGACCTCGCTCCGGCTGGGCAGTAAATGCTTCCCTGCCTTCCCCAGGGCCATCCCCCTCGCCATCTTCCAAGCCGAGCCCAGCGTGCGCAAACACTACCTCCGAAAATGGCTGAAGAGCCCCTCGTTGCAGGACTTCAACATCCGCGCGGTGAGTGGGGCATCCCTGCGGATGGCCCCGGCTCTGGGATGAGGGCTCGTCCCTTTGGAGGTGCGACCTGGGCAGTGGCTCCTTGCAGTCGCCAAGCGGGGTGCTAGGGACAGGGGTCCCGGGGAGATGCTTGATCCTGGGTGGCCTTCTCCTTGGCTTTCTTCGCTACCCACTGTTCGGCTCTCTTCGCAGATCCTGGACTGGGACTACTACATCGAGAGACTGGGCAGCACCATCCAGAAAATCATCACCATTCCTGCAGCCCTGCAGCAGGTATGGGGCG
>JANZLQ010000092.1:85181-99278 GCA_026212715.1 Elanus axillaris | reverse complement strand
CATCCCGAGCGGACCCGGCTGCCCGCCCCGGGCCGATCCCCCCCCGGGTGCTTCCCCGCGGCGCAGCCCCGGGCCGGTCCCTGCCCCGGGGCGGGGGCTGCTCCTGCCCGCAGAAGAAGCTGCTGCACCTCCGGCTTGCAAGGTGCGGGGCGGAGAGCTGCCCACCGCCACCCACGCGGGGCCCTCTCCCCACCGTGCCCGGGGGGAGATCACACCATGGGGGGTACCCCTGCACACTCGTTGGGGCTCGTTTTAGCCTCTTCCCGACAGCTCCGCAAGATTAATTCCCAGGGCACCACTGGAGCCCCCCCCCCAGCCTGCAAGGGCTTCCCAGGGACACGGGTGTGTTGCAGCACATGGCCCTGGCACTCCCTTGCTCTCAGGAGCTGCTTGTGGTGTCCTCAGCCCTTCCTGGCCCTACACCGTCCCGCAGGACTCTGGTTTGGCCTGTACCTCTCTCAATCAGACTTCTGCTGCCCCAGGACAGTATAAATACTCCTGTGCCACTCACAGCGGGCCTCGTCTCCCAGCTGAGGGTGGGAGCAACAGGGGTATAGGGATTTAGGGAGGTATATATTCCTCCAGGCTCCCATCCTGGCAGCGCCAGAAGGATGGCCAAGCCCGAGCGTTGGGGTGGAGGATCTCATGGAGACCTCAAGCTCCCCGCCCGTGAGGCTGCAGCCCTGCTCAGCAGAGGACAGACTTGGTGGGGATCAATCTTGTTTCTGGCCAAAGGACAGAAATACTCCCTGGAGTGGACCAAGCCTGGCCCGCTCCTGTGATTGCCCGGAGGTGCTGTGGGCTCTGCAGAGCAGGCAGCTGCCAGCTGCTTCCAGCTCCTGGGAGAGGTGCTGCTCCCCTGCCCTGTCCGACAGCCCAGAGACCAAAGGGCTTCCCCAGAGTAGGTCGCTGAGATCCATCCAGTTCACTGCTCCTCTGGGACATTCCAGCTCTCCGAGGAGGTGTGCAGGATGGAGTAGGACTGCAGCCTCCTGTGCCAGAGGGGAAGACCCACCACGGGAGGCCAGAAAAATGGGGTGTGGTGGAGGTGCCTAGAAGGTCCAGCAGTTTCCATGCTGGGAGTATTGTTGGTTCAGACGTCCCACTCCAGGACTGTTTGACAGTGTGTGTCACCAGCTGGGCTGGCATCCTAAAGCCCTCTGCTATCTGCTCCCCTCGGCTGCCTGGCAGCTCTCCGCTCTCTGGCCCTGAGCAGCATTGGGCTCTGCTGGAGCACGATGGCCCCTTCCCAAGCACTGTGTCACCCAGCAGGTCCTTCCTACCCCTCTGCCAGCCTCAGAAGCAACATGATCTTCACTTGCTGGATGAGCCCTGTGCTGTCAGGCTGCCACACCTGCCGCACAGGGGTCTCCAGCGCCTGCAGCTCTCCCCGTTACACAGCCCTTTGGCTGAGGTTGTGCCTGGGGAGCAGGCACCGGGCACACACTCAGCTCTGAGCCATTGGGCAGCACAGCTGGCAGCAGCTGTCCTGCTTTTGGGGGCTGTGTGGGACCCCGCTGACAGCCCTGAGCTGGTGGGGGCCCAAGGGGTTTGATCCCCAGCCCCTCTGCTAGCAGCAGCACTGGGGCAGCGGCACTGGATACTGGTGCACAGCTGGCAGCGTTGACGCTGGGCTTCCTGCGCAGAGCACCTGGCTGCAAAGGCATGCTGAGCTATGCTGATAAAGCAGCCTTGGATGCACAGTTCTCAGCAGGTGCAGTGGTATTTATCCTGCCTCCGCTCCCACAGGGTTGCACCTCTGCCGGTTTCATTGACTCCAGGTAATGAATGACCCAGCCACGTCCTCAGAGACCCACTGGAAAGGACCAGCACAGCTAGGAGCCCTCAGCCCCGCTCCATTCCACTCAGCATCCCCCTCCAGACTCCCCAGGGCAGTGAGGTGTGCATGCATCCAGCCAAGCACAGCATTGGAGAAAGAGACCTCCTTATTCCCGTGAAAGTGGAGCAAGGAGAGATTTACAAACCCCTTGGGGAGCACAGGGGCTCTGGCTCCAGGCCTGGCAGGAAGGGCTGCGAGCTGTTGCCCAGCACGTCGGCACTGGGCAGGTGAGGGTGTGATCTCACCCTCTTGCGGAAATCACAGGGCAGCTGTCTTGTGCCAGCGCAGGCGGGCAGATCGCCCAGTATTTAGGACAAACCCACTCCAGGGAGCAGGGGCCTGGGTGGGCGCAAGGGGGCTGGTCCCTGGGAGCTCCCCCAGGCAGGGGACAAGTGCAGCAAGGGGAGGAGGGTCAGGAGTCCTTTGGGTTCCCTTTGTAGGTTCAGGCTCTTTTGAGTCCGTGGGCTTTCCCCTGGGCATGGCAGCAGAGAAAGGGACAGAGGCAGGTGTTACCCTGGCAGCACAGACCCACAGGCAGCACGGAGCTGCACAGGCTGCCGGAGCCCTGGCAGTGGGGAGAGGGAGGGTCCCAGGACCCCTCTCTCCTCCCTCCTTCCACCTGCTTCAGCAGCACGCAGGAGGTTTCCCAGCCTCGCCTCTCCTCCCCTGGGAACACCTGACACCCACAGACCTGCGTTGTTCCCACATTCCCCACACTCAACACTGTGACCACTCCCAAGGTCACAAATCGGCTGGACCTGGCTGGCCCCATCTCCCAGGGGAAGCCAAGGATGGGGGGACCTGCCACCCCAGGGGGATGCTTGGGCCAGGCACCCACGGCTGGCTGAGGAAAGCAGCTGGATGTGCTCAGGGAGGAGGGGGAGGAGGAGGAGAGCTCTTGGCTTCACTGCACCACGCTGTTTGCCCACGGCAAGCACACGTGTAGCCTGATGCTGCCACTCCTCTGAGTGCCAACACCAGGGCAGCTCCCGTGGAGCACCATGCTATTATAAACAGTGACATCACGCTGACCGAGTTTTGGGGCTCTCAGACCTGCTTGCGAGGGCACCCCACAGCAGAGGGCCCTTAGCAGTGCCCGCTTCCCAAGCAGGGGCGAAGCCTCTCCGGATCCATGGTGCTGCGGGAGAGGCAGGGCTCTCTGTGCCTCCGTCTCCTCCTCCTCCTCTCCCTCCTCGGGACTGCACCCTTGGGTGTGAGGATGCGCCAAGATCTTCCCAGACAGCAGGTCGCTGGGCACTACGTGACTGGGTTAGGGCTGAGACTGGCATGAAGATGGGCCAAAGCAGCAGGACCTGGCCGTGGATGTAGGGCTTTCCTGTCCGAGAGGTGGCAGGACCTGGGGATGGGTGAAGGGCTGTCCCTCATCTCTCCCCTTGGGGTGTGGATGAAGGCTGGGCAGGGCAGGGTGGGTGGCCAGGGGGACACATGTGGAAGGATGTCTGTGAAGCAGTGGGACAAGCAGTGCCGCCAGAGGTGGGAGAGGGCAGGAGCATGGCAGCTCTACTGTGGCCAGTCCAGCTATAGGGACCATCTGCCTGCACAGAACTGGCGAACGGGTGCCATTTGCTTAGGACAGGACACTCATGCCTAAGCACATGTCCCCACTTCTCAGGCGTGACTCACATCCTGCTGGGAGCCAGGGCAGGATCAGGTGTGATGGATTCTTCACATCCTGCTGCTGGCACGGGCACCGGGCAGCCTCCTGCCTGCCCTGGGGGTGTTGCATCACCTGGGATGGGAAGGAGCTGTGTGACAAGGAAGGTCACACTTATGGGGCAGCACACTGCCCGAGGAGGATCAACGCTGTTATGGGCACTGAGGACTCCAGTTGTCATGCCTGGCCGGCACGTATGGGAACCAGGATGCAGAAAGCATGCACCACCTCTCTACGAGCTAGAAGCAATTTGCCCCAAGTGTGGATCTCCAGGGCTGGATCTCTGTCGTGTCTCTCCACCTGCCTGCACGCAAGGAAGAGAATGGACAGGTTTGTCTGTCTCCAGGCTCTGGTCTCTCTGTTCACGCTGCCCACACAGGTGTGGGCACACCAGCCTAAGGCCAGGTGCGCGATGCAGGCGGCCGCAGTGTGCTGCAGAGCGAGGGCACGCTGAGCATCGGCGCATGTCGCACATCTCACTGTGCCGGGGCCTGACTCTGCCCCGGTGCCACGCTGCAAACAGGAGTGCCGGGGGGGCTCAGCCTGCATGGGGCATGCACTGGCACTCCTTGGCAGGAGCCTCTCGCAGAGGGGGGATCCTGCACTGCACATGCATGCACTGGGTCAGCCAGCGCACCCTTTCTGCCTGCACCATGCCCACCCTGGTCAGTTCATGTCCTGCCGTGGCACTCAGCTCCTGCCCCGCCACAGCCTTGGCTAGCAGGAGTTAAACCCCAGATGAGTGAATCCACTGCCTGGATTTTTCCCTCTGCTCACCTTTGGCCCTTGTCCTGTGCAGAGTCCCCCGGGGATCCTGTGAAGCACGCATAGCCTGTCCCACTCCCTGCACTGCCAAAGGAGCCAGCAAAGGGCCCAGCAGGACCGTGCAGACCCCTCTGCCAAGGAATGTCCTGTGGCACCACATTTGGCATGGAAGCCTGGATCCGCTCCTGCTGCAGTGCCTCTGACACCGCCTGGTCCTCCTTGGGGACCTCTTGAATGCACCTCGCCTATGCCCCCAGGAAGGAGAGGAGAAACACTGTCAGCCCCCAGTGCTGCAGGAGCCCAGCAGTCCAGGGACGGACCACGGTGCTGCACAGCACCCTGCAGTGCAGGACATGGCCGCAGGCAGGACACCGTGTCCTCCGGGAGCAGAGGGAGCTCAGAGGCGGAGGTTGGAGCAGAGCTGGCTTCTGCTCAGGACACGGCCCCCAAGGTTGCAGCCTACTCCCTGGCAGTGGGTCTGGGGGACTGGAGCGCTTGAGAACGGTCAGGGCTTTGGTGTCAGCATCTCCAGCACTGACAGGGCTGCCAGCCCGTGAGGAAGAGCAAGCACCTCGTTTCCCTGCTGCACGGTAGCATTTCCAGATGGATCCGCCCACGGCAACACACGTGCCTGAGCCGAGGACGTGGTCCGTCCTGGCTGCCGGCTGACCACAGAGGCACCCTGCGGCATTGCTGCCCGCAGCGCTGGCATCGGAGCTTGCTGGGCTGCTGGGCCTCAGGGCATCCCCCTCCAGCCTGCCCAGACCCCCAAATGTCACGTGCCTGCCTTTCCCCTTTCCTCTGAGGGGTTGTAACCCTCCCAAAGTATGGGGGCACTGACCCACAGGGTCTCACCCTGCCGTGCTTTGCACCTAGAGCAGCTGTGGGAACCCCAGCCCAGGGAGACCATAGCTCTTGGCCATCTCAAAAGCCCCACTTGGAGCTGGAGAAAAAGACCTTGGTGCTTTCAGACCAGAGGGAGGCTGCAGCTCAGCCTCAGCTCTGGGAGCCTGCACGAGGCCCTGGCTGTGCGTGATGGGGAGGGAGGCTGCTTCAGTATTTCCACAGGCAGGACATTCCTAAGAGGTGACCCGTCCCTCCCCAGCAAACCCCCACCACCCCAGCCTTTCCAATTTCTTTGTCACACTGAGTGAACACAGCTATTTTTTCCCTTTTTGGGACACCTCTAGAGCCCATAAATCACCATGCTGAGATCTGCTGTGGCCAAGAAAGGAAGGGTTTGGAAAAAGGACAGGCGTTCAGGAAAGATGCCACTCCTGGTAACTCACCCCTAAAACCCAGGCTCCAGACACCCCCAAGCATTCCAGCCCTTCCCAGAAGACCTCACAGCAGCCACCTGCATCTCTGAGGACCTTGCCTGTCAGCTAGGGCTTTTGGCCATCAGGGTGCTGCTGAGGTGGAGCCAAGGAATCCGATTTTCAGACCGCCCTAAAAACTGGCTTCATTCACAAGCTGTGTCTTGAGAACAGGATGACTCTTCTTGCGAGGATGGGTTCGGGGAAAGCCCTCAGGGTGACTGGGACTAGAGGAGAGACACAAAAGTGGCACCAAAGTGCCATAAGCAAGGTCAAACAGACCTGGGCAGAGGTGGCCAAACCCTCTGGACTCACCAAGTCCTCTCTGCAGCCTCCTGCCAAGGCAAAGGGACCACTTGGCCCAGAGCAGCAAAACTGCCTGCGTGGAGGAAGGTGCAGCACCAAGCCCAGGGCTACCCTGGGGGTCCCGCACAACCCGCTCTCACAGACACGGCGAGCACAGCCCCAACAAGGGGCACAGCTTCTCCTGCAGGACTGGGGAGTTGGGGACAAACCTGCTCCCGCAAACAGCCCCAGAGAGGTTGCGGGCAGGTGCAAAGCCCAGGCAGGGCCCCTTGTGCCTCGTCACTTAGAGGCTGCTTTCTCTTGAGCTCCTGGCAGCGCAGAAACACCACCACGGGCACCAGTGCCACATTGCTGCAAGAAATCTGGAAGCTCTAATGTTATGGAAAATGTGTAGAAGACCAGTCCTGGTATTTGCTAATGAGCCAAATCATGTGCTGACAAAGGGCTGTCGGGTGTGCTGCAGCCAGTGGGTCGCGTGCTGCCACTCGGTGCAAGGCTTGGCTGTGTGTCACATCTCCAGGCTTCCCTCAGCCTGCCAGTCAGTGATGGCTGATCCACGCTCCAGGACTATCGTGTCCTTATGGACCAAGAGAATGAGCCTTGCTCTGCTGCTCTGTGGTGACAGGTCTGGCTGCTTCAGCACCTGTTCCAGCCACAAGCCCTTCTGTCTCATTCACCATGTGAACCATTTCAAGACCAGGCTCTTTTCTGATCACATTTTTCTCCTTACATTCACTTGATTCTCCACTGGGACAGTCACAAGGAATTAAGAAAACTTAGTGAAATATTTCTGAGTGTGCACATGCTCTTCGGGGCTGCTCCTCCCCAGGACGGTCCTTCACCTCTCCCGCAGCTCGGTGCTGGGTCCTCCTGCACTACCTGAGTCTCGGGGGCTCACTGTAAGGAGACATTTCTTGGCAACACTGTACCTTCTGCGTGCAAAACATCAAATGTTTTCCTAGTTGTAATAAATCTCACTGGTTACTGTTCTTTTCCAGTATTTTTATAGTTGTTCATAGACTTTTCTCTGACGCATAGCTGGCTTGACTACTAACATCCTTCTTCTGTTCACCCTCTTGCTTTGCAGAAGCTCAAACATGAAATCTGTAGGTTGGAGACCATCTGTGCAGGCAGCAGTAGTCTTATGCCAGGGTTGGCTTCATTTCTTCTTGTCTGGTCTAGACAGCTTATATAAGAAAGAACCGAACAGCCACCTGGTCAGGAGTCTTCCCTGCCCAGCTGTGACTCTGCCAAGTCTTGCACCGGACTCTTAATCCTTGTCGGTATGTCTAGTCCGCTGCAGGCAGGCTGAGCTATGTTGCATTAAAATGCCCTGTCCACACAAAAAAAGATTGCTAGCACACCATTCAGCATTTCATATGTGGTCTCAAATTCACTTTGGAGATGGAAGGTTGATTTATCCACTGCAAAGGCAGTATGAACAGGTCTTTATCGCACAGCAAGTGCTCTGGCTCCCTGGCTTCCTATGATGTGCTTTCCTACCCTTTCCTTTTCTGGAGGTCATTCTTCTAAGTCCTAACTTCAGTCACTACATTGGGGTCCTCTGCAGCTCCAGCGCCCGTGGAGGTCACAAACCAGTGCTGTACTCCTCATGACTCAGTTACAGCTGAACATCGCACCCCAGTCCAACAGAAGATCCTGTGCTTCAGTGATTGCCAAGCTCCTGCTCCAGTTACCCAGGCTGCAAACAACTCAGATGCAGACAAGCACCCAAGTTCATCACTGTCACTACACTGAACGTGGCTGCATCCAGCTGCAGGAACCACGCGGCGTGCCTGACACCCCTCCAGCACTATAAAAACCAGTGACACCTTTGCCAAACCAGAGGGAAGGCGAGCCCCTCCGCAGGCTGTTCAGGTTTTGAAGAGCCTCAAGGAGGAGCTCGCAGGGACAAGTGCCAGGCGTGGCACTCAGTCCACACCGCCGGCTCCCCACCACTCCGGGCTCCTCGTGTTGCACGAGCTCCGAGATGGCACGGCCTCTCTTGCAAGGGCACCTTCTTCCCAGCAAGTGCCCCCTTCCCTGCACAGCCGGTGCAGATGGGACAGGGAGGCTCGGCTTTTGCCCCCCAGTAGTCCCATCCTCCACCCATGTGCACTCCTCCCATCTTCCTCATTCTCAGTGGAAAAGTCTGTCAGATGAAAAGCTATTTTTCAGGATTAACCAAGGATAAATTGCCCTTTCTTCCCATTGCTATGGCAGTGGTTGGATTAAGGCCTTAGTCACATGTAAACAAGACAGCAGAGTGGGGGAAGCCCTCGTCATGCCCAGAGCTTGAACTGCATAATCAGCAAAGAATCAAATCTCTGTGAGCAGGGGAAGAAAATACTGTCTTAGAGGAAAATATTTAGATTCTGTGGAATATTGGCCAATTACAATATTTTTCTTCAAATAAAACATTTATAAGAACACTGAAATAAATATTTGAGAACACAGTATGCCAAAGCCCTGAGTCACTCCTAACGCAAAAGTTTTCCCTCATTTTTCAGGCAGCTTTCCCATGTGTAGGGTTTGGAGTCAGGACGGCTTCTGGTGGCACTGAGGTGCACTGAGAGGTCTGGTGGCATGTGTCCCTGCTGCCTGTAAACGGCAGAGCTCCTCTCGGCAAGGATCACCTCCCAGTTTGAGCCAAATGCCTGGGTGTCCTGTGGAGTCTGGTGTTGGGGTCTGTAAGGAGGTGTACTGCCTTCAATTCAAAAAGACACCGCTAGCAGCAGCAGCTTGGGGAAGGGCCTGCGGGCAGCTCTCCCTGGGAGGTGGGAGGAGGGGGCACTTTGTGACATTCCTCCCTCCTCCAGTCCTTTTGCATGGAGGACTCTGCAGACCAATGTGGACAGAAATGAGATTCCTTAGAAGGATTTTTCTGAGGTTCAGATGAACTGAGATGCTCATTTGAGCCACACTTACTGTGGACATCATCATGGAACTTGTTCAGTGGCGTGGAGACTGCATCCCATCCCCCTGGACGCAGAAGCAAGGCAAACCCACCCATACGGCCACAGCAGATTTACTGTCCTGCTCCTGACTGCACCTGACCTGATGCCCACCCTGGCCCCAAACAGCCCCAACCACATGCTTTGCTTTGCCCTATATTTTGCCCCCGTTTCCCCCCACCATATGAACAACCTACCCCACTTCTTTCCCCTCCCACCTGCTCCCCTGCAAGCTCAAGTTTTGCCAATTTTGCACCATTGTTCAGTAATTACAGCCTTGGTGAGTGATCCCAGTCAGGCAGCACTGCCCTTAGGCACTCTCCATCCAGGGCACGTCTGACACTACCTCTCACCCTTTTTTCTGGTTGTTTCTTGCTCCGTTTGCTTAGCCCTGCTAAGGGCTGCACCCCTTTAGCCTCTCTACTCTCTGCAGTGCCTGGCAGTCACCCCTCCATTTAACCTCAGGCCAGGGCCAGCCATCTGCCTGCAACTTCACACTGATGTCATTAATACTAGTATTTTCCTACATTTCAACTGCCGCCATGGCTGCTGCAGCATCTAAGCTGACTTTCAGTGCAGGGTTGGAGACAGCCTCTTTTCACTGGCTTTCACACAGCCACTATCCCACATGCCTGTAGGAAATGTGCCACCACCACACTCCTTGTGAGCCTACAGATACTTTGCTCTTCCTTGTCAGGTCAGGTTAGGTGGGGAGGGAGGAGAGAAATAGTTTGGGAGAGGCACACAGGCAAAGCCACCTTTACAGAGCAAAGGTCTTTTGTCTTTTTAAAATATTTAGGCTCACATGAGAAAACAACATGTACTATCCAGATCATTAGCACAGGACAAAGCCAGACCCCATGAAGAAGGGGAGCTCAGGATGTACTGAACAAGTGTGGCGACATCTCCACACACTGTCCAAACTGGACACTGATGGGATTACAGGGTTGCTGAGGACTGGCAAACCATCACATTAGATGATCCAACTGTGCTGATAAAACCTTTCCCGAGTTGCTTTCTCTTAATGAAAATAACCATGTCTGGATGAAATATCTGAGCAACAAGAACAAATAACTTCGGGGTGAAGTTGCTGAAAAAAATGCCAGTGCCCCACAGCTTCATTTTTTTTTTTGCCTCCTGAGAACCTCCAGGCTCCCTGACAGTCCCTGCTCAGGCTAGGGACAGTCTCTGGAGCCGTGTACTGGCACAGTGCTGACTGACAGCTTTCTGCTATGGTCTGCTGCTACGGTACTTTTGTTCCTCACACCACCTCTTGCCTTCATGTTTCCAACTGTCAGACTGACAAGCTTCCTGCAAACCATCACATGCCAGAGAAGATGCTATGCATCTGTAAATTTTCCCTCATTCTCTCCCACCAAGGCAGCCAAGCCTGTTTTCTTTGATGTCAACTTCACGTAACGCAGAAGAGCAGTCTGGGGTTCTGGGGTACCTTGTACCTGTCTACATCTAAAGTTAGGGGAGATGAACACCTTTGGAAATGAAATGACGTTTAACACGTTAGTATTCACAGCAGATACTAAAGGAGCAGTTATCTATTGTCAGTCATCACTGAGAGATGTTTTAATGGGAAGAACCTGTAGAGCCTCGTTCCCTCCCTAGCACTCCCCAACCATGTTCTGTACCAGATGTAGTCATACAGCTGTTCACCTCTTCATTCGTATCACGGCTCAGTCTACACGGATACTACTTCTAAGAGGCACTCACACATGAGATTTACATAAGCTTTCCACTACCAGGTCATGTTTTTGGTTGCTTGCAAGTTTGCCAAACTGAAATTACTTGAGCTGCCCGTGTTAGGCATATCTATCAGGCTGGTTTAAAAAGATACCCTTAACAAAACCCCACGGGTAACATAGTAACACATTAACATAATAACATAATAACACATTTCAAATAATGAGACAGGGAAAACTATTTACTCATGAAAAAAATAAATTCTGCTAGTTAGTCACCTCATTAAGAAGCCTGCACACTTTCTCATGTTGGTAGAGGCCATGAAAAATGTCATGTAATCACAGTTTAGAAAGAAAGAAGCCCCCAGGCTTGGGTCTTTTTCAGCATCCCTGTGGAAATCCATGGAACCAAACTGTAAATCTCTGACAAATGATCAGTTCATGCCATTCGTTAACTCTTCCAAGTCTGTCAGCTAAATTCTTTTAAGATGCCACCGCTCCTCTTCTACTAGCTTCTTGTGGGCTCTTCTGCCCATCATTCTCATGAAGACAGAGTATTTTCTGTCTTAGGCCTGAGGTGCTGAAGTAATGCTATACTGTCATTTTACGTTTTGTTGATGTCTGTTAATTCCATTCTTTGCTTAGTTCATTAATCAAAGCTGGACTCAGGACAGGGGGAGCCTGACCGGTAGTGGAAGATCCTCATCATCCACCATTCCACTGACAATTTCCTGGTTCTTACTTCAGGATGTCTCCTTGCTCTCATGTATTCTTACCCTTTCCATTCCCCTGCAAACTCATTCACAAAGTCACTTCTGACAGCCAGTGTCTCACTGAGAATGGTACCTAGACTGAAAGAATGAATTTAAATCCATGGTGTGACTTTTCCTGGAGACAAAGAAGTGAGAGGCCGACGACTGGCAATACAGAAAAGGTCTCTGAGCTGTTATGCCACTGTCTTCCATACACATTATGCCACACTTCCATACACTCGCATCTGAACGTCTTGGTCGGCGTGTCTTGTGAGGATTGAGTGACTGCTCATTAAACGACTGTTCCAGAGACAACGGCAGGATTTAGGTCTCCTAGCATAGGAGGAAAAAGACACTTCCATGAAGAGAGGTCTCACTTCATGACTCCTTTGCATTTAGTCAGCAAATTTCTCTGCTACTTGACATGAATGACAGAGGGGCTGGACAGACTTGAGTATGAACACAAGAAACAGGTCTACCCCAGGTCACGTAAGGCAGAACTCCTCACTAGGAAAAGCCAGGCGGAAAACCCTTCTTCTAAATTCTTGACTTCATGGCTTGTATTCTTTTATTATATTGAGTTGACCCTGAAATTCCACTCATGCCCAAGAAAAGTCAGAATGTTTTGATGAATAACACAGCTCTTCTCTGTGAGTGAGACAGGCATGCTCCATTTAAAGAAATACCTTATGCTGTTTTGAGGGGGTAGCGTATTTCACAGCAGGAAGTTTCCATTTTATACAGGGAGATAATCAGAGCAAATCACACAGCAGAGCCAGGGTGTGGCACAACAGGAATGAACCAAAAAGCTGCGATCCAACATGATGATTTCACAGCCTGTTAATAGAAGGTACTTTGAAATTCCTTCTATAAATTCAGGGCAGTGGAAAAGAGCTCTGTGCCACTTAAGTTACTGGAGCCTGTAACTGCACCCAAACTTCTTAAGAGAAGTATCTCGAAAATGAATGCTCAGTAGAAAAACAGCACAGACCTAGAACTTCAGCAACTTCTGTCACAAGGTATACAGAGGACCTTATACCCAAAGACAGTGTTGGATGCTATTTTTTTCTTCCAGAAAACGGAAGGACCAGTAAGTCCCTGAGCATTGCTGGTGATGTTCTTGGATTTATTTTCCACTGGCCGCAGTGATCATTTCACTGCAACAGTGAAAACTTCATCTATACAATGCAAAGGTTTATGATTCTTCATGTGCATAAACACAGAATAAAGCTGCTAACAGTTAACTCAGGAAACCCCATATGAGTGTGGAAAAGACACTTTGCTACTCTCAGGGCACTTGTCTGGTGCAGAATATACTACTAACTGCTATGATGACTCAGCCAAACTCACTGTCTTGAAAGTCTAGTTTCTTAAAAATTACGGGAGACAATAAGTGTTGATTCAAGACCCACATGGGTGTTAGAGGCAGTTATCTCCAAATTTCAGATCGAGGGCCACACAAATAAGCTGTTCAACGACCTCAGGCTATGGCCCAGACTCCAGTGGAAAGAGGCTTTTCAAAATACTATGCCAGACTAAGGACCCAGCAAACACTACACACGACTGCTTAGGAACTCTCATTCCCCAACCTAGAAATGCAAAATTTGACCAGTGTGGAATCAAAAGACTAGTTTTACAAGGGGATTTGGGGAGTATTTCAGAGTAAGAAACTCAGCCACAGGTTAAAGAAGAGCAGTACAGTTTGCCTCAAGCTCCACATGTACAGGCTGGACAAACCACCAATCCACAGGTGATTTATCAGGAAAGTTATGTGCACCAGAGCAAACTGCTGCCTTCTGCTGCAACAAGAGCCCCTCAAGGGTGAGAAGGTATTGCCTGGGACACTTAAGAAGCCAGACCTGTTCTGCCTGTTCACCTAAGATGGCTGAAGAGACCCTGGTGCTGAACAGGAACTCAGGGAAATGGTGCTGGTAGCAGGTGGAAGAAAAAGGGAAGTTACGTGTCATAATCAGTGTAAGAAAGAAACCTAGAACTATTTCAACAAAGTTTGGAGAGAGAGTTTCCAAGGTGAAAGAGCTGCCCCAAAAGAAGATAAATGTGAATTTGCAGTGGGAAGACTTCCATCTCAAAAGCACTGAGGAACTCAGTAGTCTGCAGCAGCGGCACACAGGCAAAAAGAGCGTCTCATCTCTCCATCCATTAACAGACTGGTTCCCACCAAAGAAGAGCTCTGCTGTGGCATGATCCAAACGCTGTTTTGCAAAAGGTAAATACATTTCATTACTCCTTGGGATAACGTCTGGCAGCTCAGAGGGCCCGTGAACAATGATATAATCCTTTCAAGACTTGGGCAAGAGAGACAAAAGAGCAGGAGTCAGAAACATGTCTGAAGCCTACTTCAGAATGGCTATGGAAAGTGTAAGAACTAAATTTTCATTTCACTTTTGTCAAAGAAAATGAAAAAGACATGGAATTCAACACCACCAAATGGTGGGATGAAAAAGAGTAATTTCCTGCCTGGGACTGGCCAAATAAAATGGAACTGCAATGTACTGGTCTCCTCCCAAGGGCCAGATGGAAAGGACTGGCACCCCGCCAGCCAGTCCTAGGAGCAGATCAGATCCCACAGGAGCAGCAGGAAGGCATCCAACTGCTCTGTTCCAGAGTGCCGTGGTAATCTGTTGATGCTGTCAACCTCTCCAATGTCAGGAGAGGAACACTGGTTCCTCGCCAAAGGTAAGATTGTCCTGGGTTCATCTGGGATAGAGTTAATTTTCACAGGGACCTGGGAGGGGGCATAGCCGGGGCAGCTGACCTGAACTAGCCAAGGAGCT
>JANZLQ010000092.1:72313-82471 GCA_026212715.1 Elanus axillaris | reverse complement strand
GGCGGCAGGAGCGGCCGCGGCCCGGTGGGAGCCTCCCGCCGTGGCAGCGACCGGCGGCGGGGTGGGGGGGTGGCGGGCAGGGAGGCCTCGAGGTGCGCGGGGCTGCCGGCACACGTGGAGCGCGGCCTGGGCCTGGTCGTCGCCACCGTCGTCATCGCTGCCATGGCCTTGGCCAGTTACAGCAGTCTGAACCGGGCCCAGCTCACCTTCGAGTACCTACACACCAACTCGTGAGTACTGGGCCGCGACGGGCTGCGGCTGCCGGGCAGGGCTGCGGCAGGGTAGTGCTGTGGCGCACGCCTCCCAGCGCGACCCACCTGTGTGCCAGCGGCAGTGGCCGTGTTGCCTCCCGGGCCATGGTGCCTGGGGCGGTGGGTGAGTATGGGTATGCTGGCCTGGCGGGACACGTCCTGGGTGCCTCGTGGGCTGCTCCCAGCCTGCTCCCGGCTCCGGTGTCCAGACTGGCCAGGGCTGGGCTGTGGTTGTACTCTGGGCAGGCCTGCGGTGTGTGGAGAGGACACGCCTCTGGGGAGCAAGGGGGTTCATGAGAGGAGGAGGGTGTAGCGCTTAGGTCGGCGGTACCTTTACAGCTGCCTACAGCTGGAGAAGCACATGCGCTGGCCTTGGCGGCTGTCATCTGTCCTGGGTTTGGCTGGAATAGAGTTAATTTTCACAAGAACTGGAAGGCGGCACAGCCAGGAGACCTGACCCCAACTAGACAAGGGGATATTCGATACCATATGATGTCATGCTCAGTACATAAACTGGGGGAGCTGGCCGGCCGAGCATGGATTGCAGCTCGGGAATGGGCTGGGCATCGGGCTCTGGGTGGTGAGCAATTGCATCACTTATTTTGTGTATTCTTTTTTATTATTATTATTTCTTCTCTCCTTGTGTTGTCCTGTTAAATGATCCTTATCTCAACCCACAAGTCTTTACCTTTTTCCTTCTGATTCTCCTCCCAACCCTCTGGGGAGAGGGGGAGGAGTGAGTGAGCTGCTGTGTGGTGCTTAGTTGTCAGCTGGGCCTAAACCACGACACATCCCTTCATGGCATCTGGTTTCATTTGTGCCCAAATATTTTGTGCATATATATATTTCAAGGAGGAATATGAGATTCTTCTTCTGATCAGCTTTTTGAAGCTGCTGTGGTTTTTGCATGTCACTGGTGAATCCCCCAAAACAAAATCTCCTGAGAAGAGACAGACTTCTTGTTTAAGATGGGTTATTTCTGAGTGCGTGTCTAGAAGATGGGAAGCACCACTGGGAAACAGTGCTTAGCAGGGTCAAACACCCATCTGAGACCTGCCTGTTGCAGATAAACCTGGTACTGCCATGTGCAGAAGGGTTTAAAGAAGAAGCTTGTTCTGGCCGAACTGCCCTGGAAGAACAACGTGAACCACGCTTAGCATTTCTTCATTTTGATCAGCTGGTCACCAGCTTAAGATTGTCTTCTAACCTTTTGTGAAAGAGTCGACTGCTACTGTTACCACCAGTAGAAGAAGAAACAAAGTGCAGGCTTTTCGCTTTCCTGTTTCAAGGTGTGAAGGCAAGCTTAGAGTGAAAAACTGAAGTGGTCTGCACCAGTCCAAAGTCTTCTGATGCACAGAAATACTCGCAACTTGATTTCAAAGTAGATCTGACTGGTTTTGTTGGTAGCACAGGATACGTCTGCAGGAGCAACTAAGACAAATCCCACGTATGCCAAGAGCGTTATGATCCGTTTCTTTTCAGAATTGGGAAAGTAGTGGGTTTTGCACAGGAGAAGAAACCTAGTAACAGCCTGGTGTCACCCTTGGGTCTGTGTCCTGTGGCTTCACTCTCCGGCTTGGCTGGTAGCAGTTGCACGTGGAGTGAACAGCCTGGTGCCTAAAGATGGTGGACAATACTAAGTCACGTTCCTGGTGCTGTCACTGATTTGTGAAATTCTCATGTCCAGCTGCAGAAAACAATTGTTTTTATGGATTAGAAGACTGTAAGGCGGAGCTCTGTCAGCAGCTTGTGTTTGCTTGCGGAACACCAGAACTCTAGCTGTCTGCATAAGAAGATAATGTCTGTGCTGCGGAAAAGGCTGATGTGTTGTTGCTGCCCTGAAGGATGAAATATTAAAGCTACGTCATGTTGCTACCATACTTCCTGTTCTGCTTATGCTGCCAGTCTACTTGCAGTGTGCTACAAGTCTGCAGTGCATAACAAGACTGTTAAGAGGAGCTGGAAGCTAATGCATATGAATAAGCAAAAGCCAGGGCTTTTCATCCATCATGAGTGAAGAGCCTTTTGATATTATGGGTATTGGTGCATCAGCCAAATGCTTCCCTAAGGATTGGAATGGAAACAATGGAATTCATTTTTTAAAAGCAAAAAAATACCCCCAAACCAACCCATGACTAATAAACACCCCCCCCTGCTCCCCCAAGAAAAAAAGGAGGGAAAACCCCCAAAACCAAACAAAAACCCAATGAAACCAATCCAAAAACAGCATAGGGCTTTTGATAATGGAGACTCTTGTCTTTTGGACTATTCTCTCTTGCTGAGGAAAAGCATACCATCTCAGACAAATTTCGTTTCTCTGCTAAAGATGTTCTTGTAGTTGTGGAGATAGAAGTTCTTTAAATTACAGTTAAAAATCAGCCATCTAGCTGTTGAGGTACAAAAGGAAGCCATGACTCTTCTTTTTTTTTTTTTTTTTCCCCTCTCCTTTTTTTTAAGGCTTTCTTTAGGAAAAGTTTTAGTATGTCTTAACACGGAGTGCTTGCAGCATATCTTTTCAATAGCTTCTTCATGCTTCTGTGTTTGATGGCAAATTTCACAGCATGTACCTGAATCACTTCAGTTGCTGTATATTTTTAATAAAAATACCACTGTGCTTTTCCAAGCCTTCCAAGTGCTTTTCTTGATGAACAGTTGAGTGAGGGACAGACTTTTTACTAGGGCCTGTAGCGGTAGGACAAGGGGTAATGGTTTTACACTAAAAGAGGGGAGATTCAGACTAGATGTAAGGAAGATATTTTTTACAACGAGGGTGGTGAAACACTGGCACAGGCTGCCCAGGGAGGTGGTGGATGCCCCATCCCTGGAAATGCTCAAGGTCAGATTGGACAGGGCTCTCTGCAACCTGATCTAGCTGAAGATGTCCCTGCTCATTGCAGGGGGAGTTGGACTAGATGACCTTTAAAGGTCCTAACCCAAACTATTCCATGTGAAAGTTGAATGAAAATCACTGTCCGTAAGCATGTGAAAGTTACCTGCGCATTGTTTTTATGACTTCCCAGAGCCACCTGCTTGCCTTGACGTTGGTTTTCATTAAAAATTAAATGCTTCTACTTCAAAATACTTCCAAAGCCATTCATTGAGATGATCACAAAACCACACATGAGCCCAAACAACTTGGTTTTGCATATTTTGAATATTTGTAATGCAAAATTGAAAGAGTTTCTTAAAAGTTGAACAGCTGAAATTGTCTTCTAACAGTAGGTAGAATTTAGCTTGTGATTGAACTTGAGGGTTTTTTTTTCTGTAACTAGAATTGTCCAGTTGAACATGGCAAGAGTGGAAGAAGGTCACTCAAATAGAAAGACTTCAAAATGACAAAATGGTGGACTTGAGGAATACTAGTAATAACAGACCAAGAACATTTCCGCACCTCTCAAGCTCTCGCATTTCTTTTTGTGCATGTTTTCTATCCTGACCTGAGTCAGTAGTGCAGTACTGTGAGGATAGCTCTTGCTCCTGATGCAGATGCCAAATTTAAAACATTTTCCCACATGTGGCCTCCTTCAGAACAAAAATGAAGTCCTACGTCGTTCATTAATAATTAGGTGCTTCTCTGACTATGCAGAATCAAGAGTCCAGCTGGGTTCAAACAGAGGTGATCCTCTAAGAACTGCTCACAAAATAAGCTTTTCTTCCCTTGGGATGTTACTCCAAATGGTTGTTTGTAGAGGTGTTTGAAATTGGTCATGTTCTACAGAGTTGTCTGGCTTGACGTTTCGTAACCCAAATTTCAATAAATTGGCAGCATTGGACTTCCATGTTCTGTTCCTTGTCAAGCCTGCTCTCCTGCATGGAGCTGTCTTGAATGAAGGTTGGAGGTTGTAGGAAGGTCCAAGCCAGTCTGCTTCTGCCAAGATGAGTTGTTGCTGAGACTACGGATTTTGATAATACTTCCCCCGCTTCCAAGTGTCATTTCATCAGTTGTGTGACCCATAATAGTTGCATTTCAAGTGCTCTGACTGGTGGAGGTTACTATTGCTTTTGACGATGCTCATTCAGCTCACACTTAAGTATTTCCAGGTTATGTGTAAGCTCTGATAGACTCCATTTTTCCAATAACTTGTCTCATGTTTTTTAAATTCATGTTGCAAGTAAAATAATCCCAAACTTTTTTTGGGACACGAGGGGAAATTGTCACGAGTTGATAATGGTTGATGTATTTCAGGCACTTTTGACCGTAAGGCAAGACAATGGTTTTTGTTAAAGCTAAGTTGATTGAATGAGGCCAAAGCACTTCATGTGACTGTAATTAGATATTGACAAGATAAGTATAAGTGTTGAGATTAATATACTGAATAGAAGGTATTATATAGAAGGTATAGTGTACATATTTTTTTTGTTAGAGATAAATAGCTGGAGTGGATTTCACTTGCCTGTAGCAAGGTTTCACTTTGCCTGTGTCAGCACAAGAGGTTCCAGTTTCAGTAGATGTTCAAGTTGAGTATGGTATCAGGCTGTGTGGAAATCATGTTTTCTCTTGCCTCTCTTCTTACCATCTACAGCTATGTTTTCAGCTGTTGTGTTCCAATATCTTTCTTTGGAAATCCCTATTTATATCTGATTTGTATCTTTTCCTTTGAAGCATTCTTTAAATTATAGGGTAAAAACTGCTAATGAAGCATAGTTACTGGTGCTAAAGCATCCGTTTGCTTATGGGTTTTTCCTGACATGGGTTACTTCCCAAATAAACTTCTGGGATGTTGATTTCTGGAGCCTTGAGGGAGCACTTGGAATCTGTGCACAGGAAATCCTGCTCAAAGGAAAGAATGCCAGTTCTGAGCTTCTGTGGAAGCTTTCTGATTGGGAGGATAGTGTTCAAAACACCATTCCCTTCTGTCTCTTCTCTCTGCGTGGGCACATGGGAGCTTGCAGAGATGGAAATCTCCATTCTCGTGGCTCTAGTGATAACTTTGAAAGCTGATGTGTTTTACCTCTGACTCGAGCTGTGTTGATGGGTTAGGTGTTGTGACGTTGAAGATGGATACGAAAGCTCATTTTGTGATTATTAGCATTATAGACTGCTATATTAGTGTTATGGAGAGCTACATATTTTATGTGTGGGAAGGACCTATGTATCTGTTCTTTGAAAGCTGAAAATCGGAGCAAGTATCACCTTCTGTTTGGTCACCTGTTGGCCTTTTTGTGTAGTGGTAGCGAAAGCAGGTTGTATGTGAAGAGGTTTCACGCAAACTGAAACGTTGATAAAAACAGTTTCTGAGGACTCAGTCTTTTCATCAAGCATCCTAGAGGAGCAACAAATTCCAGCAACTGTTTCTCCAGGTCTTGTAGCTGCTGTTAATACTGGGGTCGATGTGGCTCATCTACATTTGAAATAACTGTTAAATTTTGAGGATAGGTCACCAAATTGAGTGTTCAGTGGAGATATTACATTAATGTTGGCAGACAGTGTATTGTAATGATTTTATTAGCTCTTCAAGGTTTTCTCACAAAGTATCTTTCAAGGCTGAGGCACATAACTAATGGCTTTAAAATTTGTGCAGCTTATAAAAGGTGGCAGTTAAGAGGCTGGAAACTGAACAGAGATTGTTTGAGATTGTGCTGAGGTGGCACCCAGCTAGATGATTTTAGTGTTGAGTTTGGAAGGTGGTATGGTACAGTGGTGGCAGAAGACTTGTCTTTCTCTGGATTAGGAGTGGTTGCAGTTGTTGGAAGTCTCCCAAGATCTGGAAGCTTCTTCCTGTCAGAAATAACTTCTGCAAAGTGATATGTGCATGAGGGAGACAGACCTTATGCATAATCCTCATCTGTCCGTGTTTTACATATAGGCAGTGTTTAGTTGCCATGAAGAGACTTGTCAATGTAGTGAATAATTAAGGATTTATATGAATTGTTGACTGGTTCACAGGCTGGTTCATTAGGTCAATAATTTTCTCTGTTGTGTCTGTTTACCATGCGATGTTTTTTAGACAATAGCGTTGAACCAGACTCTTCACAGGGCAGCCTGTCTGCTGTATGTCTGCCTCTGGTAGACAGTAAAATGTTCATTTCTAGTCTGCTGTCAGCAGCAGATGTTAGTATTGTAGACATGCGATTGTATTTGGTTAAAATGTAGTTGAGGTTCTTGTTTAATTAAAGGTCTCTCTTTTTGTCAGTGTAACCCTGCTGATTCTGTGTTTTGTTGCAGAACTACCCATGAGTTTTTGTTTGGTGCCCTTGCTGAACTTGTAGATAATGCCAGGTATGTACCTGAGACTGCCTAATTCCCAAGGTAAATTTGGTTAAGATTCAATTAACCTGTCTATTTGTTGATCTTAAGCAATTTTCACTTTCAGTAGACATTATGAAAAATACAAAATAGAAGACTTTGCTGTAGTTCAGTATGAATATTTCCCTTGGTCCTCTCATACGGCCGCATCTTCCCCCTTTAAAAATAAAAGAAAAAAGTATTATTCTTGAAAAGGTATGTTAGAATGAATCAGAACAACTCTGATTCGAAAGGAAGTTGTTAGAAGACACAAGACAGATTTAAGGAAAAAATAAGTCTGCTTCTTGTTTAAAGAAGTTGGTAAAATAATAATTACTGGAGCTGGGACTCTCCTAACCCTTGACTCCTATTATCAAGCATGGTGATAGGATGAAAATTAAATCAGAAGTGGGGTGCTGAAAAATAGAGCAAGAACAGTTAGAACAATTGTAACACTTGAAAGGAGAATTGGTGTTTGGAAATTGCAGGTTTTAGGCCACATTTCTCATGTTTGCATCCAGGAATCCAGGCTATAGTTACGTCCCAAGCCTTGCATATTTATTTCTCGAGCATCACAAAATATTCTGATGTGGCATTATGGAAATATTTTGACATCATTTTCTATCAAGCAAGAATTGTCACGCTATGCAGTTTGTAGTGTAAGGAGCTGAAACTGGAAGATTTCTGTGTAGGAAAAATTCTTTGTAGGGAATCAGCCATACCTGTGTGCACACTGTTGCT
Source organism: Elanus axillaris (assembly GCA_026212715.1). Classification (NCBI taxonomy): domain Eukaryota; kingdom Metazoa; phylum Chordata; class Aves; order Accipitriformes; family Accipitridae; genus Elanus; species Elanus axillaris. The sequence continues at coordinate 75,253 of JANZLQ010000092.1, read as the reverse complement.
GTTTTCACTTGTGCTACAACATAGTTAAATGTCGCATCTTTCAGATTAATTGGTGGTTTTCTCTTCAACCTCTTCATTCCTCCTCTGGCAAAAGAGAGGTTAGCCTTCTGGGAAGGAGATAGCCGTACTTGGCTGGAGATACAAAGACAAGACAAAGTGACTTTGGCATTTGGGAAGTGGAGTTTTATTACAGCAGTACAGCTGCGCTCTTCTGATCAACAAACCAAGGGTATATGATGGTCTACATTAAAAAAAAAATTAAAAATTGGTTTTGAGAAAAGGGCAGTAGTGCTGTATATGCTGCTTTTTCAAATACAGAGGAGGATGGAGAGTGTGTGAAGGGCTTTACTTAAATGATCTTGTAATGATACAGTTTCCTATGACAACTTTTTATGTATTTGGATGGAGTTTTATGTGGAGTTACTTAACTTTTCCTGGGCAGCTTGACAGAAAAAATATAGTTATTGTTTTTTTCATACAGGAGGAAGCTCAGAATTGTGTGGTTACTTGAAACCCCGCCCTTAATATGACTTTTGTTAAAAAGCCAGTGGTACTCACTGTAACTAGGTTTAGTTGTGTGGCAGCAATGACTTGTGTGGGAGCTTGGGTTCAAGTAGGCAAAAAGTAGAACAATGTGGCTCTTAATCTGTCAGAGCTGAATGTGGGGCCTTTGTGGACTTTGATCTGTGCAGCCAGTTAATTTTGGAAATTATTGCATCTGCCTAGGTTTTAGCTTCATTTCTATTTGACAATTGAATACTGATTGTCTTTTTATTGCTTTGTAGAGATGCAGATGCCACAAGAATAGACATTTATACTGGTAAGTCACTCCTGCTTCCTTGCATGTCAGTAGTTAACTTGGATTTAGGCTTCAAATGTATATTGTACCTGGTAGAATAAGAGTGAGGGTGTTCATGCCCAATATAGTGTGTTCAGTTTTGGGCCCCTCACTACAAGAAAGACATTGAGGTGCTGGAGTGTGTCCAAAGAAGAGCAACAAAGCTGGTGAAGGGTCTGGAGAACAAGTCTTATGAGGAGCGGCTGAGGGAACTGGGGCTGTTTGGAGAAAAGGAGGCTGAGGGGAGACGTTATTGCTCTCTACAACTACCTGGAAGGAGGTTGTAGTGAGGTGGGTGTCGGTCCCTTTTGCCAAGTAACAAGTGATAGGAGGAGAGGAAATGGCCTGAAGTTGTGCCAGGGGAGGTTTAGATTGGATATTAGGGAAAATTTCTTCACTGAAAGGGTTATCAAGCACTGGAACAGGCTGCCCAGGGAAGTGGTTGAGTCACCATCCCTGGAGGTATTTAAAAGACGTGGTGCTAGAGGCATGGTTTAGTGGTGGACTTGGCAGTGTTAGGTTTATGGTTGGACTTGATGATCTTAAGGGTCTTTTGCAACCTAAATAATTCTGTGATTCTACTGTTTGTTCTGTGCCCCAGTGGCTGTTGTCTTTCAAAAAGTAGTACCTTTAGAAATAAGTTGGGCAAGCACTTAGATCAGCCTTCAGCTGAGGTCACGTAAAATGAGTAGCTGTTTGCACTGGGTGCTTAAGAAACCTGCTTTTACAATATACTCTTGTAGCATATATTTACATACAGTTTAAAGTGCAGGAGAAGTTCTTAGTCATTCTGTAGCAAAAATCTGGTGCTCTTTCTTACAGCTTAGCCATATTGGGGGTGGGAAAATCCTATTTGTTGTGTTGCTTCTGTCATGAACACCGATTCCATTTTACAGAAATTTTAACTTTTGCTTGTGAGAATAGTGAATAACTCTTCTCTTGTAGAGCGACGGGAAGACCTACGAGGTGGATTCATGCTGTGTTTTTTGGATGATGGAACGGGAATGGATTCAAGTAAGTGACAGGAAGTTACACTTGCATTTTCAAGCTGAGGTTTCATGTTATGGCTAAGCTGAATTAACAGCTTGGTTCTGTTGAAAGGGGCATGTTCTATGCCTAGGTACATGTTCCTGCCTCAGTACCAGCTCTTTTGCACTATATCATATATCAAACTATTCACCTCGTCTGTTGCAGAAGACTAATCTGGCCGAAAGGAAATTATTTTGCTGCATTATGGAGTTGAGTCAGCCTGGCTTGTGGTTTTCCAGCACACCAAGGTTGGCGTTGGGGCTGCAGGGAGAATAGTGTAGCCAGAAAAGGGAACAAGCACAAGTTTTGATGGGCATAAGCCTTTTCCCCATTAGAGGCTTCCAAGCGCTTAGTGTATCTCAGCTCTAGTAAGAAAGTGCGCCATGGCAGAAATTGAAAGTTTAGCTTTGAAAGCATTTTGCCATTGTTTCATCATGGGCATTGTGAGTGAGATCAATACTTGACAGTATAAAATCTTAGGAGCGTGAAAAGAATGTAACAAATGTAATTCTGCCTTGTCATAAGAATCAGTGTAAATCTGTATTGTATCTAGCAGGAGAAAAGCCTTCTTGCTTTGCTTTAGCATCAGTGAACAGCGCTATCAACCCACACCACCTTCTTCATTGTCTTGACAATGGGTAAATCCTCCTGTGAGGAGCTCTCTACTGGGTAGAAGAGTTGGGCTAAATAGGAAGGTTTTGGAGAAGGCAGGGGAGATGGGTGAATATGCATGTACTAACATTTTTGTTCTGATCCTTCGTTACTTTAAGATCATCTTATGTTATTGTCACGGCTTAACCTCAGCTGGCAACTAGGCAGCACACAGCTGCTCACTCACTCCTTCTCCAGTAGGACGGGGGAGAGAATTGGAAGGCTAAAAGCGAGAAAACTTGTGGGTTGAGATAAAGACAATTTAATAGGGAAAGTAAAAGTTGCGCACACAAGCAAAACAAAACAAGGAATTCATTCACTACTTCCCATCGGCAGGCAGGTATTCAGCCATCTCCAGGGCTCCATCACACCTAATGGTTACTTGGGAAGACAGATGCCATCACTCCAAATGTACCCCCCCC
>JANZLQ010000092.1:44471-59718 GCA_026212715.1 Elanus axillaris | reverse complement strand
ACTTCCCAAGGTCCTTGTTTTGACTTGATTGGTAGTAAATGAAATTGATTTCGTTTCTTCTCCAAGTTGAGCCTGTGATTTGCCCATGACCATAAGTGGGGAGCGATCCGTCCCCGCCCTTGTCTCGACCCATGAGGTTCCGTCTTCTTTCTTTTCTCTCCTTTCTGATTCCGCTCCCCATCCCACCAGAGGGGCTGGGGGAGGGCAGTGAGCGAGTGGCCGCCTGGTGCTTTGTTGCCAGCTGGGCTGAAACCACGACAGCCTGAAACTTAAAACTCTTTTTGCCAGCGTAATGGCACCAGTACAAAGCTTTTGATAATGTAAATGCCATCGAGCAATGCATATCTTACGGGGCTGTGTGGTAGAGCTTCAGGATGAGACTTTGGCTTGGGCTTCTGGCCTTTTCCACACTATCGTCTTTCTGCACTACTTACAGCAGTGAGTAAGTTTATCTGAAAGATAAGTGTGTGTGTGTCTGTATATTAAAATAAACTTTTTTTGTTCCCTGTCTCTCATTCCAGACGAAGCTGCCAGTGTTATTCAGTTTGGTAAATCAGCCAAGCGATCACCTGAGTCAACTCAAATTGGGCAGTATGGGAACGGCTTGAAATCGTAGGTATAACAAAAGCCAGCCTCCTGAGATTATGGAGGTTAGAGTTCAGTCAGTAAATGTATTTTTTGCTTGGAGTTGTATATCTCGTTTTCTAGGGAAAAAAAAAAAAGAAATCTAAATAAAGATATCATGGTTTGGTAGACAGGAGCTCTATGAACATCTGCTGTAGTTCTTCAGTGGCAGAGAAGTCTCTTCAAAGGTGGTAATGGTGTTTTGGCATTATGTTTGTGTGATGCAGAGGATACAGGTCGGAGCTGGGGAAAAAAAAAGAGCAGGAAACAAAACCTCAATATGCCTTTGACAGACAGATAGTAAAATTGGAGCAAAACAGCACTGCAGCCTCTCCCTAGGAAAGTTGCCTGGTGCAAGTCAGATGGACTTAAATCTTTTTTTTTTCTTAAATCAAACAAATGCATGGAGGAGAATGGGAACGATGGAAGGAATAAGAGGAGGAGTGGTATTAAATGGCAGAGGAACAGAGGCAGGAAGGAAATCTTACTGGTTGGAGGGGATTTGCTAGGAAGGAGAAGGGTGTTTGCTCTGGTGAACTGATGTCTTTGGGAAAGTTAGAGGGCTTTTATGGCTTGCTCTGATGGGCTGTTCTGCTTTATGCTGTTCCATGCGGCTTGATTATTTATGTGCATCCTAGTGGGGAAATCTTTGGGACTCTATAATCTGGGAGGAAAGAAAAAAAGGGGTTTTAAGGGAACTTGAGATACTATTGATGCAGCTGCAATGCAGGGCAGATCCCAGATCCTGCCTGTGCACTTCCAGGACAGATCTCTGTCCTGTTCTTAACCTTGAGCAAGAAGCATACTATATTACAGCTGAGAAATGCAGACTGAGCCTGAACATACAAACGGTGGGCTTTGGTATTGCATTAATTCAATCTAAAGAGAAATAAACTGACAGAACACTAATCCTTCTTTTGATGCCATGTTAATTGTTCTCAAAGTTTTTTGGATGAGTTGCATAACAGGGTAAAGGAGAAGGTGGGGAAAGCACTACTGAGGATAGAAGAGTGGGGGGGAGGAAGATGGGACTGTCCCTTTTTGTGACAACTAGCTGCTGAGTTGCATTAGTTGAAGTGTCAGTGAGTCTTTCAAGTTAAACATTAGGAAATAAATAGTCTGTCTCCCAGAAACTTGTCTGCTGCTATTCATCCTGTGTACAGGGAAATGAAGTGTGCATTCACTTTCTCACTTACATTTCTGCTCATATATTTGAAGGTTATTGTCACATCTGACCTTTGTCATCTTTTTTTAGATCTAAAAAAAAAAAAGATTTTTTTCTTTTTAAACTTTCTACATAGTATGAGTCTGGAAAGCTATACTGTACTTCTGCACCTTTTAATTGTGACTAGTGTTAAATGTTTTGAAACATTATGAAAATGTCCATATTGAGATGCCTTTTGAAAGGAATTATAAGTTTAGAGGGAAAAGGTAGTTGCTGTTTAAGCTCTTCTTCTGCCTTACCTGGTTTTGGCATCTGATAATTCAACTTAATGGGAAGAAAACTCAGTAATGTGGTCTGCTTTCTAGAAAGTGTTGTGCATCAGGTGTAACATGCAACCTGAAATCTGTCTCCAGGGGTTCCATGCGGATTGGGAAGGATTTTATCCTGTTCACAAAGAAAGACAACACCATGACTTGCCTCCTCTTGTCACGGACATTCCATGAGGAAGAAGGCATCGATGAGGTTTGCATGTACTTTGTTGTAATGAACTAATACAGTGAACGCTGACTCATCTCATCTGAACTTCCCTAGCTGTCACAGGAGAAGAGTCTGTGTCAATGTTGGTTGCCGCTCTGGTTGGATCAGTGTATTGTTTTCTCTTGGTGATACACTTGTAGGGGTTCTGCAAATTCGTCAGATATTTTCCTTTTGGTTTTAATTCTCTTTGAGAGGTCTCTCTAAACTACAGCAGGCTTGAAAGGCTTGTTTCAATTGCCTGAAGTTCCTTATGCGGAGTGCAGGACATGCCCAGGCTTCTTGCATTTTCCTTTTCCCACAAAATTTGAGCTTGCTATATATTTAAATTTATTGTTCTGATTTGATTTTCTGTAGAGAATTAAAGGTGTGATTGAAGTTGCTACCTGCAGGTCATAAACTCCAGACATGTCTCTTCCTGTGGATCTTTTCTTTTTTTCTTAATAAAAAATGAGTGTGGTTCTACCTTTTGAAAACTTGTATATCTTAATAGATAATTCGGGCATTATTGTTCTGTATCTAGACTCTTAGTATGGAAGTTTTTTTGTACTCAGGCACAAGTATTTTCCAGGCAAGTCCAATAATGAAAAGTTTTAAATTTGCACTGGGATAGTATCTAAGAAAGTGTCCTGGTTTCAGCTGGGATAGAGTTAATTTTCTTCTTAGTGGCTGGTACAGTGTGTTTTGGATTTCATGTGAGAATAATCTTGATAACACACTGATGTTCTAGCTGTTGCTAAGTAGTGCTTATCCTAAGTTAAGGATTTTTCAGCTTCCCATCCTCTGCCAGCAAGCAGATGTACAGGAAGCTGGGAGTGAGCATAGCTGGGACAGCTGACCCGAACTAGCCAAATATTCCATACCACAGAACATCATGCTCAGTATAAAAACTGGGGGGAGCTGGCCAGGAGGGGCGGATCACTGCTCAGGCATCGTTCCGGGGGTGGTGAGCAATTGCATTGTGTATCACTTGTCTTTTCTTGGGGTTGTTTGTTTGTTTGTTTTAAAATTTGTTTTATTATATTCCTTTTCATTAGAATGATTATTATTATATTTTATTCTTATTATTGTTAGTATTGTATTTTATTTTACTTTAGTTATTATATCATTCTTATCTCAACCTATGAGTTTTACTTTTTTTTTTTTTTTTAATATTCTCCTCATCCCACTGGGAGGGGCGGAGTGAGCGAGCAGCTGTGTGGTGCCTAGTTGCTATCTGGGCTTAAACCATGACAGAAAGCATTTTCCATTGTGATAGTGGAGGGAGCTCCACAAAGAAGCTGTTGAGGGAGCAATGCTTGCTAGTGGCCAGCTGATGGCTGAAGCAAGTTGGGAACAGTGATGTAGTTCCCACAGCGACTCTGGAGCCAGAAATATTGGCTTGACCTCAATTCTAAAGTAAGGGCAGGATTCCCTGTCCTTGATAGGTAGCTGCAGTCTATAATTCTATCTGTGTTTTTGTTCTAAATGACAGAAAACACTAATAACTTTGCTAGGATCCTATTAAAATAATAGAGTAAGATCAGGATAAATACGAGTGAAGGATATTTGAGTTCAAGAGAGAACTTAAGCACAAAGGTTGACGTTTTTAAAGATGCAAAATTTGGGTGGTTTTTTAGTATTATGAAAGTTGTTAGAAGAGGAGGGGTAAAAAGGCACTGAGTCTGTGAGTAGCCAGTACGGTACAGATTACTTGGGAATGATTCGGTCTAAGGCTAGGTGTTGTAGGAAGGCAGCTCAGAGGCTGGCAAAGAAGGGTCCTTGAGCATTTGACAGATGTGCAAACCACTGAAAAGCTAGGAAGGACTCTTGCAGGGACTTAGGGGGCTGTCAGAAGGGGCAAGTCGCTTGGCTGTGATCTGCAGAAGGGTCTGACTGGGGTGGGTAAGCCTGAGTCGCTCTTGGTACGATGTGATTTGCAGGTCATTGTTCCCCTACCCACCTGGAACGCACGAAGCTGGGAGCCTGTGACTGACAACATGGAGAAGTTTTCTATTGAGACGGAGCTAATTTACAAGTATTCCCCTTTCAAATCAGAACAGGAAGTGATGGAGCAGTTTAATAAGATCCGTGGTGAGAAAGGTGTGTATGGACAGTGCTGGTCACGGGCAAGGAATTTGGGGTTTGGCTGGGATTCACCTGATGAACTTGTTACTTGCTCAGGCACCCTTGTGATCATCTTTAACCTCAAACTAATGGATAATGGAGAGCCAGAGCTGGATGTAACTTCTGACCCACGAGACATTCAGATGGCAGAAACACCCCCAGAGGGCACGTAAGTGTGACAGGTGTTACTGGCTTTTGGGCTCTGATCAAATTACATGTAGGATTTGGCTATATACTGTGCGCGTGTGTCTTTTAAAAGTTCTCTTTCTGTGGTGAATTGGAGAGTTCAGAAGATCTTTAGTTTGTTCTTCAGCATTTTGGAGTTCATGCGTGTAAATGGCCTGCAGGTGTTACGGTTGTGCATTTGGTGTGGATGCCTGCATTGGCTTGTCTCAGCTTAGTCAAAGCAGCAAACTCGATGCCCTTCTTTAAGCACCTTAAAACAAAGGAGCCCTAATTTTCTACATTCATCAAAGTTGTGTTTGTCAGAATGACAGCTGTTTGTGAGCCTGTGCTGCTCTCAAACTGATCTTCAGTTTTGTGATTAAGTGAACCCTGGCAAAATGTGAGGCACTGTGCAGGTCAGGCTCCAGGAGCGAATGGTACGGGTGTGTGCAGGTGGGGCATATATCACCACATCTTTCTGGGAGCAGGGGCAGCTCCTGGACTCCCTTGCAGAGGAGGAAGAAGGATGTGCTCAGAGGGCAGCTGGAGGAGCAGAGGGCCCTGTTCAGGGACAGCTGAGTGTTTGCCGAGTTGTTCACTTGTAGCCTGAAAAGGAAAAACTGAGCTGAACTTAGCCAAATGCTTGATTAAATCCCAGAGCTCCATGGGCACACCTAGCAAGCTTTACCTTTTTTATGAGATTACATGGTTCTTCCCTGAAGTGCTTGAATTGCCCGTAGAAATACAGTTTCAAACACTGTAAGCCTAGCTATTTCTGTATGTGTTAGCTTGATGTTATTGAGTACTCAGGTGCAGCAAATTCATTGGGGACCTCCGGTGATCTACTATGCTTCTCAGTTTCTTTAATGCCTGCTGGTGAGCTTTAATGATTACCACTGATCACAGGAAGGAGCTTCTTCCTCCTGACCGTGTGATAGAAACTGCACTGATCACATGCAGAAATCGTGTCAGAGCATACTACTAACTAACCAAAGGGTAAGAGAACGTACTAGCAAGTGGGGCACACGCTTAGTGTTCAATGGTGCAGTTTATAGGTTTGGCCTTTATTATCCAGCTGTGTTCAAAACATCCTTTTCAAGCTACAGTAATGTATGCAGCAGTGTTTTGTAATGGTATTTAAAATGTAAAGCTCAATAGAAAATCTGTAGAAGTCATAGGTAGAAAAAATTTAAAAGAAAAGCTTCACTTAATGTAGCTGTATGGTAATTAAAGTAGAAGGGACTTGTCTTGTATCTAGCTTTCTGCTGAAGGTTGTCTCTTTGGCATATTTTGAAGTAGATGGCTATGAGGTGAGATGGTAACAGTTACAGTTCATGAGGTGTGAATTCCGCCATAGGTGCTTTGAATCTACCAGGGGTAGTGCAGAGCAGCACGAGGAGGTGCTTCTGTTGGTCACTTGGCTCCTAGGTAGCAGTTTATTGGGAAATGAGAATCTCACAAGTTTTGTTCATGGAGAAACTTCTTCATTTGGTTTGGATAGAGAAGGAGGCTCTGTGACAGTAGTATGTCATGGCTCTTCTTAACTGGAGGGGAATGAAGGGGGAAAAAAACATGAAGGAAGGAGGAAGCATAATGCAGACTGAAAGAGACTCCAAGATGAGCACTCTGACTAAAGAGACACTGATCACTTGGGGTGAATTGATGGAGTCATCTTTGGGCTACGTGGACCAGACTGGGAGAACGTCTGCTGGTAGTTTTATGAAGAAACAGACCGCTCAGTCTCTGTAAGCATCCCTCTCTTGCAGAAAGCCTGAGCGCCGGTCCTTCCGTGCCTATGCTGCCGTGCTTTATATTGATCCCAGAATGAGGATCTTCATAAATGGACACAAAGTACAAACCAAACGACTTTCATGCTGCCTGTACAAGCCAAGGTAAGTGTTGGACCCAAAGTCTGCAGATGTGTGGGACCTTTTGGAGTTTCCTTACAGAAAAGGTTTAGCATTTTGTTCTCCAGCTCTATTCTGCATAATTCCATGTTAAAACCACAGAAACAGATCAGAAGAGAATGGGATGTGGTATTGACGTCATGGAAGAAGAGGCAGATAGTGGAAACTCTGATGCCTTTGAAAATTGCATGAGTAATTTGTGCAATTTGGCTCCCCGTCAGAGCAAACAAAGGAATTAAGATACTGATTGTTCAAAATGCCATATCCATACAAAACTGTTGGGTAACTTTTTTTTTTTTTTTTTAAGTAAGACAAGGAAATACATATGATGAATGTTAGAATTATTACTGAAAAGAAACTAGATTGAGCACTTTGAAACAGTTGCTTTGAAAATTAACTTTTATATGTAGCCGATGTAGGTTTGAATAGAGATTGGGAAACAATGTTCCCTATCTTCCTTTTAAATTTCCTTAAACAAAAAATTTGGAAGTGAGCTTAGGTGTGTTGCCAGTGGGCTTAATAGGGACTGGAAAAGGTTATAAGGATGGGAGGCGAAAGGAAAACATGTATTTAAGTCTGCTTGAGGCAATAGCGTTCATCTGTCCCTGGGAGCACACAGGCTGCGTTCTAGAAAACTTGACATGATTTGTCTTAATAAAATAGTAGTAATTTTATGGAGTATTTGTGGATTGTTTTAATGTAGCATTTCAGATCTCAGTAGCATTTCAATAGTATGGGCCCACTATCAACCTGTCAGGTACTTTTGCTAACGGCAATCCGATGTCACACCACTGAATGCTGCCCTAAGAGCCTGGCCAGTTCTCAACTCAGCATGGTCTGGCTGTCAAGCTCATACTTCCTCAGCTTCTTAAATGAAAATGTGTGAAATGGTATCAGAAACTTGACCGAAGTCAGGGGAGATCACAGCCACTGCTCTCCCCTTGTTGATTAAGCCAGTTGTTTCATTGTAGAAGGCAGTCGGTAGGTGCAGCTTGAACTGCCACTGTAAATCCTGGTTTGCTGGATAGAGAATCTCTGAATTTCTGACTGTGTTTTACCTACATGTGAGTGTCATGTGCTGTTTCCTCTTGCGCCACAGTCCAACAAAAGTACTCTAGAGAGTACGCAGAGGAGGAGGGCACAGGTTTTTATCTCATCAGAGACCAGCTTCTTGCAAGACACAAAGACAGGATGTCATCACTATGGGAGGGTGCTAGCATTGTCATGATAATACAACATGGACCATTTCACCCAAAATGTTCATCTGCCTTGGTATCTTCTTCTTCAAGTTGTCAGTAGTTGATGCCTGAGGAGGGATATGAAAATTTTGTTCTCCACCATAGGACTGTTTTCTGTTGAAAAGAGACTGTGGTTTTAGACAATTTATATAGCAGCTCTTCTGGGTCCCTATCACCAATTCTGTATCTGCTTCTCATTGTTTTCAGGGAACAGGTGTAGCTGTAGAAGGAGAAATTCAAATTGTAACTGCTCAGCTATGGTAATTTGTGACCAAGGAATGATCTGGCATGGAGGACAAGAAGGCCCAACCACAGAATGGGTTACACTGGCTGATGAGATAAGAAACGCCACGGTATAGTCTCATAACAGTGGTGTAATGCCAAGTGCTCAGGGGCCAATTGTGGCAAACAGAGCTGGTGCTGGGGGATGAACCCAAGGGTGGGCTAAGGTGCCCCATGCTAACACTCACGGGATCGGTGCTGGTGCAGGTGTATCTAACAAATCTGCTTGTGCCACATCTTTGCAGACTCCTTGTAGATCAGCTTATGGTGGTAGGCCGATAAAAATTCCCCAACACTGTAAAGACATTTACGTTTAAAATCCCCACTCCTGCAGCAGCATAGTAAAGACTGTGCGAACAAAGCCTTCCCCTAGAGCACAGTGTAGATCTTCTTGGACTTGGGGCAGTTATTGTAGTAGACTTACCTGGTCTTTCTGGAGAGTGTCCAGACTGCTTCCTTCTGGTCTCAGACTTCTGATACCAGGTTTGGGCTCCAGAAGCTGTGTGGCCATCAGAACGAGCCATCAAAGCCTTCACTGTGGGTTCTGAGAGCCAGCACAGCCCTTGGGCTAGGTGCCCACACTGTGTCTTGGACAGGTTGTGGAAACTCAGTCTTTTACCTTCAGACACCTGAGCAGAGCTTAGTCTGCACTGAGTGGCTCTTTCCTGAGGGAAAACCAGTAAATCAGTCCATTCTGAGAGTGGAGTTACTCTGTTTTTACAGCTATAGGTGATTTTTTTCTTTTTTTCTCCCTGAAGCTGCTGAAGAGGGTTTCTTATGCCCTGGATTTTCCTTTTAGAGTTGGAGCCAGAGCTTACGCATCCCCATTTAGCTACTGGGCTTTGAGTGCTCTGCAGGTTAATGCTACTCCCCTGCACTTGTACAGGACTCCAATTTGTATAGGGGCACACAGAGGAAGTATACCACTGTTAAGGTGTTCCTTTAGAGGACAGCTGATGCGGCAGCAACGCTCAGCTTTTTAGCACAGCTGTTTTTTTGCAGAGCCTCAGTAGCCTAGGCCAGGTAACTGTTGAACTTCCGTGGTCCAGCAAAGGGATGGGTAACAGGCAGTGACGGTTCTCCTGTCTTATAGCCCAAGTAGATGGTGTGCTGTGTGTGGTACGTACTTAGGAGCTCTTTGCTAGTCTTTGAGGAAACATCATGATGCCTGAGCCTAAACAGGTTTTAATTTTGTTCACATCCTCCTGATAAGGGCCAGTGAACTATTGTAAGGAAATGCCGTTCAACTGTCAGTATGGAGGCACCTCCGTCCATCTATATGGTTGGTTTTATAAGAAAGTCTGTTATAAACCAGACTGGCATGCTAAGGCCAGGTCATTACTTGATGGTGAGCTGACAAATGGCTCCTAGTTGTGGACTTTTTAAATACTTCTTGGCAAACTTTGGCCCAGGTGTCTTTCTGTTCAAAGTGATGCTTTCGTGCCTTATGTTGGACATTGGTAGGTACAGCCATTGGCTTGTCTCTATGCCCTCTGCTCTGCTTTCAAGATCTGCTCTGGAAGGTTGCCTTCAGGAGGTGGTGGCTCCCCTCCTACAGGAGGGCTGTAAGTCAGATTGCCTTCATCTCTGAAGGAAAAGCTTGTACGGTGGCTTGTCTGCAGGTTAGTGTGTTAGAGAACAAAGAATGGAAATCCATTGTGGGCTTTAGGGTGCTTAAGTGCCTTTTCTGAAAATTGAGGTTTTGCTGCCGTTGCGCTGTTCTTTGTCGGGAATAAAAGCTTGTCTCCTGAGCGGGGCACTTGTTTTAGTTTTGTCTTCTGCGTTTTCTGGAAGCCATGGTTCTATGGGTCAAGGCTTCTCTGTACCTTCCTGGAGCCTGTAACATCCTGGTGGCAGGGGCAGGCTGGTTTTGTGCGGATTCTTCACCAGTGTTTGCAGGTGTGATACCACAGTACCAGCCTCCCTAGGAATGGCTTGTGTCTCCTGAACGATTGCTTCTGCCTGTTCCCTCCCGCAGTAACTGTTTGACCATGTTTAGTAGCGTGGGCTGGGAAGACAGCCAGGCCATGTGCAAGGGTGTCCCTTCACGAGGGCACTCCAAGGCAGTTGTAATGAACGTCTTGAAGCTGGGAAGGTCCTGCAGACTTCTTGTCTGTCTGACCTGTTTCCGTACATCTTTGCTAGATACACTGCTCCAGACCACTTGACTAGGGGCTTTCCTGGCTGTGACTGAAACCATCTGGTGTTGGAAAATAAAATGAAACAGCAGGGCAGGCATGGTGATGGCTCATGGTGCCTGTCTGGGACACCCTGGAATTGCTCATACTGTACACTGTTGCAAAGGAGGTGCTGTCCATGGAGTCCTCTTCAGGTACTGCCCTGCCTCACGAGCTGGGCATGTTGAGAATACAACTTCACCCTGCTTCTCTTTTTTTGTTGTTGTTGTTTTTTGAGGGTTTTTTTGCCTCAGGAAAGTCAGGCAGGATGTGGATGAGGTAATTTAATTATGCCAACATGTTGAAAGCAGTTTGATTTTCAGAATGTGTTCTGTCTCTCAGCCCCAGGTAGCTTTAATCATGCTTAAGTAGATTTGAGGAAGTGGCGCCACCAAAAACCTGACGCTGCATCTCCTAACATGGTTATTGGGGGATTTCTGGAAGAGTTAGCACCTGCTTGCTTTTTATCCGGTGAGGAGATCCTTATGAAGAGCAGAAAATTAGTTTAGTAAGTGCAGCAATGCATTTAAGTGGACTGTGGTTGTGGTGTGAATCTTCTGGATTTGGGAACAAGGAATTTCTGTTGGTGAGACTATTTCTGACATCAGTATCGACACCCATGTGTGCTCGCCCACAGAAGCACACCTACACAAAATTTTTCATCTGTGCAAAGTGATTTCTCATGGATCCTGATGGATTATCTGCCATTTGGGGGGGGATCTTGTCTCTCACTGGGATCTAAATGTAGTTCCTCCTACATTAATGAGTTGGTCAGTCAAGCCTTATGTCCTTATTTGTTTCCACCTCCCTGTAAAACCAGCATTTCTAGTGACTTCTTTGGCTAAATGCCAGAGAGGTTTATTTTTTCATAAAAAGTTATTTGGGATGAGATTCTCCTATCAATACATCCCAAACCTTGTGTCTTAAGGCGGTTTGAGCTCCTGCAGGCTCTGATCATCCTTCCTGGTGTCATCTTTTCCCTAATTGCATGTCTCTGCACAGAGGTGACATACACTCACAAGCTTCTGCCTCTTATACATGCCTGCCTCTTTCACTCTGCAGTGGTCAGTCAGATTGTGATCTGCATTTGGCATGCTATGATACAGGGAAGGTGAAACAAGCCACTGCAACTCAAGCATGGTTTACAAGGTTGTGAATCAAATGTGTAGCATACAGAAATGTCCTGAAACGTTAGAGCTGAAACTTGAAGCTTTGTTCAGAGAGTTGGTCTGCCACTTAGAGGCTTTGAGCTAGCCCTGACCCTCTCAGACTGCACCTGTGGACAGCTGTTTGCAGGAGAAAGGAAGGGTTATTTGTCTGTAATGGGAGGTTTTTGAAAAGCTTTCCATATATAATCACTCCTCCTTTCTGCTTCTGAAGACATTATTCCTCTAAACTTTGGGATTTCCTCCAAGAATATGAATTTATTTTGCCCCCACTGGCTCATGAAAAAGGGGCTATTGTGGTTGCAGCTACTACTAAAGCATCTGTGACTTAAGTTTTTGCCTAACTGCATGCAAAAATGCCCAGTTCCTGATATGTAGACCTCCTTCTCCATTTATTGAATCTATTGAGAGAGTAGAGTAGCATGTGGAGACCTTATTCTCTCATACAATGATGAAATCTTGGCTTGACCTTACTGCTGAGTTCGCTGATTTTAATAAGTTTTGATCATCACAGGATGTACAAATATACTTCAAACCGTTTCAAGACCCGTGCAGAGCAAGAGGTGAAGAAAGCAGAGCACATGGCAAGGATAGGTGAGTCTTCGGGGTATGCATGCATCCTGATTTTGCTCTAGTGAAGGAAGGAACAGAAGGAGGCTGCCTTGCTGGATATGACCTGAAATTGCTCCCTTCTTGATCATTATTGTTGCTTGGGAAATTAGTTATTACAGCGACTACAGATGACCCAGACTTACTTCCATGCAGTGGAAGGAGTGTACATTGTTCCCTAAGATCACTTCCCCTGGGGAATACAGGTACAGAATAACACTTGGAGTCACAGCTGTCTGCCCTTGCTCCATGTCAAGCCTGGCCCCTTGTTATCCCACAGTTCCGCTCTCACCTTTTGTATATCATTAGCTTTTGGTTCTGTTCTTCTGCTCCTTCCCTGTTGAGGCAGTTGTTCAAAAAGTAGATTTTTTTTTATTCTGTCACTTGAGGTAAAGTGATTCTGGGTGTACAAGGGAGTCCTGGTTTGTTTCTTGGGCTTTTTTTCCCCCTTCAAGACATACCTTTTGTCCATCTGGTCTTCCCTTCCTTTTAAATCCTGTAGTCCTCAGGAGAAGCCCAATTTGTCATTATTGGATATTCGTCACAGATAAATTATATAACCGTATAAATATAGCATATAACTTCATTAAATTTGCACAAATTTAACATACAAATCTGTCTCCCTAACCTCTGATGGGGAAATACTGTAGTGAAGGAAGAGTCCTGGAAGTTGTAAGACATGTTGACCTATATCTTCTGGTCGGTTTCATAAATAAACATCATAAATCAATCAGAGGCATGTGTCCTCTCTCCCTGTGTAAGAACTGCTCTAGGCACATATATGTGTGTGTGCAGGTCAGATAAGCAAGTGACAGTGCCACATTCAGCCTGTGCAGAGTCATTAAGGACAGCGTGATTTTGACCCTTGCCCAAAGCAAAGCAGCAAAATGAAATTGTGTAAATTGTGATGTTCCTTATTCCTTCTTTACGAAGTACAACCTAACAAGATAGACTTGAAACTATGAAGTGTAAGCAGATATTATCCTGTGCTTCAATACTCATAGATGAATTCATTTTTTAGATTGTTCAGCACACACTGGCATTGCTTTTCAAGAAGGTGCAAATAGTGTGATTTAGAGAGGCTTCTTTCTTGCAGCAGTCCATGAGGCCTTCATGATGTTTAAAAGGTGAACTTTAGTGTCTTGACACTGAAGAATACTGCCATTCGGTGTCCCAGTGCTAAGAATAGATACCATTGGCACAGAAACTCATTTTCATTGCCAAAGCTAGCCCGCTGCTTCTGGTGCTGAAGTGGGTTTTGAAAAGGGCTTTGAACATGGTGCTGAAAACTCATGGCAGACCTCAAACTGTTTTCTACAAGATTTGATCATAGGAAGCTTCCAGGACTAAAACATTCTTGTAGCATTAGCCTCAGCTTCAATGGCACAGATCTAATTTCTTTGCTTCTAGTAAAATAAATGTAATCTGTAACAACCAAGTTCTCTTGTTCTGCTGTTGGCAGAAAAGGTTAATTTCTTGTCATCTCCAGCATACTTTTTCTCTTGAGGATGCACACCGCTTTTAGGAGGGATCTTCACCAGGGAATGATTTGCAGTTTCCTCTTTCAAAACTAGGGGTGCATTATGAGAAATGGTGGGTCTCAGCTGAGCTAACCGCAGTTCCAGTGTGCTTTGGCTGCCTGCCAGGAATGTGTTGGAATCCATCATCCTGTAGAACTCTACTGAGGAATTGATGAGTCTCTGGAAGTAGCTTATGAGCTTGTTGAACGAAAACTTGCAATAACTGAAAAATAACTATAGGGGAGGAAGGGGGAAGGGAAAAAAAAAAAAGAAAAAAAGACATATGAGCAGCTATAACTATTGGTGACATGACTTTGGCATATCCATAAAGAGCCATGGCTCAGGAGTAAAGACACGCATGTATTTAAGATAAGGAAAAGCCACTCTTCATTCCCTGGGAACTGACCTCCTGCCTCATGCAATAAGCTGTAGCATCCAGATCCCTAAGTGAGTGGATGGACCCAGGGGAAAAAAAAAACATTCTTGGGCAAGGTATCTGTGAAAGACCCATCAGCTGCTTTTTGTGTATTTCTGAACCAAGACTGAATATTGCACCAAGGCATCTCGGTATTGCCATTGCCTAGTTTCAAGAAATTCTCTTACAAAGTTTGAAAAGCAGACAAACAGAAAAGGTGAGGAGTTACGTGGGTGTCCAATATTGAAAGTTGTTAACAGCTGTGTTCTGCACTGGATGTTAGTCTGGAGTATTTTTGTGTGTCGAGTGACTTGCTTGGCAGTACCATGGGTATGCCGTGCCTGTTGTCCCCTGGGAGGACATGAATGCAGATTCTAGCTGCTGTATGCTTATCATCCTGCTTAGGGTATGCATTTTTGCCTATTGAGGCCTCAACCCTCAGGCTCATAACTGAATCATTCCCTGTCAGCCATGCCTTCTCAGTTTGCATTTGTGGAGCAGATTTGACCTGTGCCCTTACAGGTCACCACTGTGTTCTTCCCTCTAGACACAGTTGCATTTAGCCCACCAGCTTCTACTCTACAAGCTTTGATTTAAATGGACCAAGTGTTTTAAGCAGTCTCCAAACATCTGTATTTTCACATTTAGCCAAGCTGTCTCTTGATGAAGTGGGCCACACAGTGCAGTTCTGCTGTGACTTGCTTGGTAAGCTGCTGTGAACCTCAGAGCATGTTTCAGTGGGAGTGAGTGGAACAAAACTCAAATGTAACACTGCATAGGAAAGAAAAGTGATTTTTACTGTAGTGGTCTAACAAAGTTGAGTGTGCCCTTTTGCATTCCTGTAGCTGCACACACCAAAAACGTGCGTTTCCACAAGTAATGCTGACTATGGCATGGAGGACGGTGGATGCCGGTTGTCAAACGCTGGCTACAGCATCTGTATACCTTCTGGCTGGCAGCTGAGTGCTGTTTTTTGGAGAGGTGCTTGGTAATCTCTAGGAGCCAGTTGCTATCCTCTCATCTTCTTGTTTACCTCATCCTCTGTAAATCTTAGGCAAGGTTGCTCATTCCCTGTTTCTGTGTGTCTCACAGCTACAGTTTCTCTCCCTTTTGGGACAGCAGGGAGGGAGATGGCTCGTAGGGCGTGCTGCAGCCACACTGCTGTCCTCCTGCTACGAGGGTGCAGGCCTACGGCTCGCCTTGTTGTAAGCTGCACTATCCCTCAGTGCGTACCAGTTGTATTTCCAAATTATAGAATCACAGAATGGTTTGGCTTGGAAGGGACCTTAAAGATCATCTAGTTCCAACCTCTCCCTCCCATGGGCAGGGACACCTTCCA
>JANZLQ010000092.1:17773-38096 GCA_026212715.1 Elanus axillaris | reverse complement strand
CTAAATTTTTCTCTGTTGAAAAGGTTTTGTATTTTGTTCATGTTTAGTTGTAATGCACAATAAACAAAAGCTTTGTGTTTTTTAGAAATAGCAGGCTACAGGACAGGTGTTAGTAAACCCATAGTCCTCAAAGGTGCTGGTTTTCCATACCCTCTCTCTAGTGACAGCCAATAATTAGTTTTATTTTCAACATCTCTGAGACTCTGTTTCTTTCTCTTACAGGGCGCTGAAGGAACCCAAAGAACTGAATTTTATCTTTGGTGTAAATATTGAGCAGCGCGAATTGGATGGCATGTTCATTTATAATTGCAGTCGACTGATAAAGATGTATGAGAAGGTGGGCCCACAGCTGGAGGGTGGCATGTGAGTTCTTGGAGATTTTTCAGCAATCTCTTTGCTTAAGCCTGGCATGTTCCTACATATAACAGGCTGTGCAATAACCTTGTTCTGCATTAATCATTCTGCACAAGCATGAGGCTTACTCATTTTGTCAGCCTTTAATTTGGATTCTGAAAAATAAATTATATTTAATATTGCCCAATATTTTCCTGGTTTCTTGATAGAGAGTTCTTTACACAGATTTTGGTCATACCCGCAACAATATGAGGCTTTTGTGCTCATTGCTGGCATTTGGGGCTGATGAATACTGGTAGCAGTACTGCCTTATTCTAGGGACAGGGAGAATAGGTCTTGAAAGCAAATACAAATATTTGAGCACACCTTACTTTTTGCATGCCAGCTCGAGTCTGATTTAGAAAGCTGATGAATTAAACCCAGTACTGCTGCAGGAATGGGTTGGGTGATTGAGTGCATTTGTAATCTGCTATTTTCAATGTTGTTTCTCTGAACAATGACCTGGTAGTTTAATGATGTTTGTGACTGTGTCCTTGTCTTCCAGGGCATGTGGTGGAGTAGTAGGCGTGGTGGATGTGCCCTATTTGGTTCTGGAACCAACCCATAATAAACAAGACTTCGCTGATGCCAAAGAGTATCGACACTTGCTGAAGGCTATGGGAGAGCATTTGGCTCAGTATTGGAAGGATGTTGCTATAGGTAATGAAGCTTCACAATTACCAGGGGCTGGAAAGGGAAGGCAGCTAAGGGGGAGGGCAGCTAAGAGTGCAGGTGGTGATTTCTGTGGTAATGGCTGCATACTGACTGAGGGCTTGTTTGTTTTCCAGCCCAGAGAGGTATCATCAAGTTCTGGGATGAATTTGGTTATTTGTCAGCAAACTGGAACCAGCCTCCATCCAGTGAACTCCGCTACAAGCGCCGGAGAGCCATGGAGATCCCTACCACAATTCAGTGCGGTGCGTCCAACGAGGTTGGGAGTAGGAGGCTGGTCCTCCCTGGGGAAGGGGCGAGGGACTCCTGGCTGCAGCTGGGGAGCAGCTCAATGGGTAGGAGATTTGAGATGAGCTTTGCTATCATTATCCCCTTCTAGGTCTTGTCTCCTTCTGTGACTTGCCTTTGTCTGCACTTGATGGTACACTTAGACATCTTGACGTAAGGTTCCTTTCCTGCATAGTTTACTAACCATGATGTTCTTCAGGTGCCCTTACAGAATGAGGCAGGTGCGGCCAGTAGCAGTATTGAGAATGGGCTTAGAAATGTCATATGAAATGGAACTGGCCAAAGCCACCCATCCCAGCGCTAAAATAAGATCTGAAACTTCCCCATAGGCAATGGAAAGTAGCCAAGTAATTTGTATTCTGATCCTCTGGCCTGCTAATCGGTACTAGGTGTGAGCACAGAAGGGAACTGTTTACAGTTGACTTTCAAATTTAATGCAGGTTCTCTTCTGTACCCCTCTAAACAGCTCTGGCTAAGTACTTATGAGGGTAAGGGAGATCTGAATGCAACTGCTTTGTCTTTTAGTAGAGAGAAACCAAACTCTGTTGACCTCATTTTCCCCACAGTACTTGGGGATGAGGATGTAGCAAGGAGTGTAAGGCCAGTCTTGTGGAATTGTTTTGTTAGGTCCTCCTGCCTTGACAGTTTCCTCAGTCCTTTCCAAGTTCCTCCCAAAGAGGAGGGTCTTTCCTGTCATTCATCTTGTCCTCTGCTGTTGACATCCTTCCAGAGCTCGGTTTAAGAATGTTCGCATTTTCTTGGCAAAACTTGATTATTTTTTTTTAAGCTGGCGATTTCCTTGTAGGCCAGCAATGGTCTGGAAGCCAAAACTGTCTTCCTGGTTCATCTAAAATTTATTAGATTATTATAAATTATTATTTTTAACAGATAAATTTCTGACTTGTTTTGTGTTGATAGCAGTAAGAGACTGACTTCTGAGATGAGCAGTGATTTCAGGACTGACTATTTAGTTTGGTTTGTACGTGCTGTCATTGCAGCATTGAATGTGAGGTTCTCTAGTATCAGCTGATGCCAGGCTTCATCAGATTCTTGTAATGGATGCCTTGTACAAGATCTGAGGTCTTCCTCCAAGCATTTTGGGAGCATGAAGCAAGAATTCACTCAGTACATCCTGTGGCTTTCTCACTTTTTTTTTTTTTGGCCACTGGTCTTATTACCGTTGGATATACTTTGGAAATTGGTGTGGTCCTTGGGTGTTAAATGGGCTTGAGAAGTGCTATGGAAAAAAAAGATCTTGTGGCTCAGGCTGTATATTTCTGACTTCTGAAGTGTTTCTCTAACAGATGTATGTCTGAAATGGCGGACTCTCCCATTCCAGCTGAGTTCAGTGGAGAAGAATTACCCTGATAGCTGGGTATGCTCTATGAACCCTGATCCTGAACAAGACAGGTAAGAATCAGTTACTACAAAGACTTTTCTGCAGCATGCCTTATCTGCATGTTTGGGGTTTTTTTCTGGTCATCTGTTCTTTGAGAACAATTGGAGAGATAGGCAGTAATACTATACCTTTAAGCTGTGCTCACAGTCTGTGAAGTAGTAATGACGTACATATTTGGAGCTGACACTTTGGTGGGCATTTGTGCAATATACAAATTGCAGAGCGCACCTTCAGCAAGTTTGTAGATGACACCAAACTGGGACGAGTGGCTGACAGGCCAGAGTGTCATGCATCCATCCAGAGGGACCTGGACAGGCTGGAGAAATGGGCCAACAGGAACCTCATTAGGTTCAACCAGAAGTGCAACATCCTGCCCCTGGGGAGGAACAACCCCAGGCACCAGTATATGCTGTTCAGCCTGGAGCAGAGAAGGCTCAAGAGGATCTCATCAGTGTATATAAATACCTGAAGGGAGGGTGCAGAGAGGACGAAGCCTGGCTCTTCTCAGTGGTGCCCAGTGGCAGGACCAGAGGCAGTGCGCACAAACTGGAACACAGGAGGTTCCCTCTGAACATCAGGAAACACTTTCTCCCTGGGAGGGTGACTGAGTACAGGCACAGGTTGCCCAGAGAGGACGTGCAGTCTCCATCCATGGAGATACTCCAGGACACGGTCCTGGGCAACCCGTTCCAAGTGAGCCTGCCTGAGCAGGGGGTTGGACCAGATGACCTCCAGAGGCCCCTCCAACCTCAGCCAGAGATTTGGTGAAATGAAGCTCCTTTATGGTTTTTCTGCACTGCCACTGGAATAATGATTGTAGCCTTAGTTTATGCATGTTAATTTTAATGTAGGTAGCATAGACAGCAATTGCAGAGTAGTCATAAGAGCAGGCCGGGAGCAATATATATTCAGTGGGATCCTCGCAATTGTTTTTATTGCTACTATAGCTCCAACCCGTTAAACACACAAACTGCAGCAACACCTCTTGAGTTGCATTGAGGCCAAGAATGACATTTGCACATTTGAGGGAGCAACATGTCGATTCATTTCCCAGCAGTGTGTTTCACAGTTAGAAAACTGAGGTAGAACCTAGTCATTTATTTGAATGAGGAAAATTATTACTCTAGGCTGCTGCTTCTCTGTGGAGAGAGACACTGCTAGAAACTGATTCTTTTCTTTATTGTATAACAAGGGAAGCTGCTCAGCTGTAATTCATGTACCTTGGCTCAGTGCTTAAAGATGAAGGGAATGAATCCAGGTGGTAACTTTTAATTGGAATAAAAATTTTAACATCTGTGGCTGAAAAGTCTGCAAAGAAGTGTTGACGTTGATATTTGGAAGGTATTGATTTTCTGGCTTCTTCCTCTTGGCACCCCTCATTGGAAAAGTAACAATGTTAGCTTCCCTGTTGCTGCACCTATTTGTGCCCTGGTGTGGGGCTACAAAGAGTGTGGCTGTGCTGAGGATGTCCTCTGACTAAACTGCTGGGGCAGGGATGAATCTGCAAGCCCGACGAGAGGCTGCTACACCTCCAGCTACCCAGGTGGAAGCAGTAGCAAGGCTGGGAACGAGTTGCTGGTGGACACACACACAAACACAGATAGACCACGTGTGTATGTGTGTCCAGCCATGCATATCAACACAAGCAGACATGCGCATCACTCAAAGCAAACCACACCAGCAGCTTCATCCTCCTCCCTCTTGGCTGGTCAGGATGAAGGACTACTAGTGGAAATATGTCCGTATCTGGCCACTGGATCCTGTCCCTCTGGTTAATTGCACTGCAATAGATGAGCCCCGAGGCCTGCAGCTGCAGGGGGTGAGGGGTACAGACCTCCTCACGTGTATACAGATAACACATACACACTACAGTCCTCCTAGTGTCTCGCCTCGGGAATGCTCTCCATCCCATAGTGGATCTGGATTCTTACTCTTCCCAGGTGCCTCCTGCCTAGAGGTCCCCACAGCTCTGCCTACACTCCCATACCTGTCTCCAGCAGTCTGGCAGGACTCCCCGGTCCCTCCAGTAGTCAGCTCCTGCTGGCTCACCCTTAGACACCCCCTCCCTTTGCTCCCAGGCCACCTCCTTGCTGGCTTGTCTGACCTGGTGATTGCTGTGAATCACATGTCCATCTGCACGCCTGCAATCACTGTAGCTGATGGCACCCAGGCCCCTGTGACCAGTGGTCTCACTCCAGCTGCTGGCACTTGGACCCCCATACACACAGGCGCACGCAGAATAGAGCCCCTCGCCCAGGAAAAGTTAGAAATGGAGTTTAGTACAAAGACAAGTGTACTGATCAGCCAACTGTTTATGTACAACTGGCCCTTTTTAGCCTTTTATTTCTATGTTTTTCCATGTTTGTTCTTCCCCAAATCATCTCAGTCCCTTCCTTCACCTGTTTTTGGTTCCTCCCATTGGTCCAAAAGATGCTTTGGAGAGCCGCTCTTGTTGACTGGACACTGGGGCTGAGGCAGCCCTGGGAGAGCCCTGGCAGGAGCCCAAGCCAGGTATCTGTTCTTCTAAGTACCTGATTTGCATTTCCTGATCTGCCTTTGGGCCTCTGGGCTTGTGGAAATGGGCCTTGGATGGGCTAGTGGCTCCTGGGATGGCCTGGGAGTAGCCACGGAAGGGTGTTACTCAGGTTCCCCCACCTGCCGTTGTCTTTGTGCTCTTCTGTGTATGTTCAGGTGAGCTTTTTTGTCATGTAACCTAAAAGGAATGTGATGTACTAATGAAAGAATTTAGATTTTGTATTTGGAATACCTTGAAAATTTGGAGGGGTTTGGCTGCGTTTCATGTGAGAACATGTTGGGACGTTGGTTGGCGTGAGTTAGAGTGCCTCCGCAGTGTATCCAGGCATGGTGTGATCCCACATCCCCCTTGCAGAGAGGTGGGAAAGGGCAGGTGAGGTGCTTTGGACAGGTGATCCAAACTTCTGGTCATTTCATCTTCTTTGAAAGGGATCTCAGGAGTCTTGCTGTGGGAGGACAAATAACTGGAGTATTTTTGGATTGAGTAGGCTCACATGCACCTTCCAACAGTGAGTGTGGTTGTGTGCTTTTACACGAGGCAGAAAATTTTCTACAGAAGTTGCACTAGCATTCCTCTGGCTTGGTTGGTGCCGGTAGAAAGCAGGGCTTCCTTGCAGTCACTGCACTTCTGAACTTCCCTTCCAAGTCCTTTACTGCCTGGTGTTTCTTGCTGCGTCCTTGTGCCATGGGTTTGGACACCTTCACCTCTGTGTCTTGACCATGTGCCCCAGCTGTTCCACTCCAGGTATTTGTCCTCCCTGAGGGAGGATTTAGGAAGCATTGTTGTAGCCGCTATGGGGAGGGGGGGGCCTCAAGCTTGCGAACCATAAGGGTCTGTGCAGAATCTCATCCAGCCGAGTTGAAGATGAAGCACTGTCGGAGTTGATGTTCAGACTGTCTCCTGGCACCAGAAGACCACCAAAGTCTTGGTACTGAGTTGCAGACTATTCTGACTACAAAGATAATTCCTTTTTTCTGAGTTGCTGCCTCTAGTGATGCAATCCGTGGTTTTGAATGTCATCAGTAGTCTTAATTTTTTCCTGTCAGCAGACCTAACAGGCACTTTCATAATTTCTTGTGCTGTAAGATACAGCTTAACAATGTTTTCAGCCTCAATCCATGCAATGGCATAGGAGATGCATTGGCTGGGAAACTTGCCTATGATGCCACTTGTTCGGCTTTATCTTTGGGAATTGCAGCTTTGGTGTCAGGTAGTCATTTTGCAGTGATGACAGATACTTTCTTAGCCGAGGAAGTAATCGTTCTATGAAAAACTCCCCTGCAGTGCTTCAGCTGAGAAGAGGCTGATGGAGAAACTGCTGCTTGTGCTCCTTTCCACTGACAAAGCTGATCACAGTATGTATCTCACAGGCTAGGGGATATCCCATCAATTGGCAGGTTCAGGATCAGAGATCGTGATAAAATCATCTTTCATCAGCCTCTTGGAGCTCTGTGTGATCCACAAGGAGAGCGGGGTTCTCCCTTTATCCGTAAGACTCACAGTTGCAGGAAGTTTTAAATGGCTTGCCTCCAAGGCAATGTAGGTCAGCTGGGTCTCTTGCGTTGTTCAAGAGTTGTTTTGGTACTGCTGCTTTCCTGTCTCACATTATCCCTGCATGACTTTTGTCCTGAAGGGGTTGATCCTGGTGTGTCTGTCTATGACTCAGTTATGTGACAGGAGATGAGCCTGGGAACCCCTCAGTCCCCTCTTCTTCCTCTGGCAATGCTCCTGATAGCCAGCTACTCGGCCAGAAATTTGAAGATGATGCCAGTCCACTTTCATGTATTTCCTACCTGCGTTTTCCTCCTCTCTCAAGGACTCTTCCAGGATTCTGTACCTGAGAGGACCTGAGGGAGTAGAATACTCACCACTGTTCTGTAGACCATAAGCTGAACAGGATGGGAAAAGCAAGTAGTTAGGGATATTGCAAAGGAAAACTTTGTGGCCTTGGGCGACAAGGCAAAGTGCATCTTCTGTTGGAAGACTCATGTAAATAACGTCTTAATCACAGATTACTGGTAATAAGTTTTCCTTTCTAAATGGAAAGGAAGTCTGTAAAAAGAGGAATTGATATGAAGACATAAGTTGATAGGAAGGAAAATTGCTGTAAAAGTCCAGAGTATGGAAACTACAGAAAACCAGTCACAACTGTTCATTCCTAAGCTTTGTTTCGCTCCTGGGCTCTGAACTGGTAATTCCCAGCATAAATGGCTTGTTTTTTAACTATGCTTTTGATCCTTAAATCATATATATATGATTCCCAAGAAGAAAAACACTGTTTTTCAGATTGTGGCTACTGTGGAAAGGAAAGTGGGTTTAATCCTGCATTTGGGATGGGATATGGGGACAGTGCTGTTTGTATAAGGCAGTGCAGGGTCTGCTGTTGTTGCTGAGGTTGTCTTGCATTCCCTTTGTGCAAGATGTGAAGCTGCAGAGCAGAAGCAGAAGGTGCCACTGGGAACTCTGAAGAAAGACTTGAAATCACAGGAGGAAAAGCAGAAACAACTGACAGAGAAAATCCGCCAGCAGCAGGAGAAGCTGGAAGCTCTGCAGGTGAATCCGGAGGTCTCCAGCTAGGCACAGCAGGTTTGAGGGACCTACTAGTGCAAATGGCTGATGCCAAGTCATGTCTCTCTCAGCCTCTAATGCCACCTGTGCTCCTTCATGGGGTAGGGGTTGTTTTAATAACAGAAAACAAGCATCTCAGCTTGCATTTCATTTTCTGCTAGGAAAATGGGAGTGACTGCTGGTGTTCAGATGAAGGGATGTCTCCTGAAGGACACAGAAAACACCTTCTTATAATTGTTGATTTTAAACTTGAAAACTGTTTGCTGGGCTGGGTTCAGGCAGGCCCCGATGGCTTTTAAAGATGGCCTTTCTGATTTATTTTTTTTTTTAAATAAAACTAGAAAACCACTCCCGTTCGATCTCAAGCTGACTTAAAGAAACTGCCTTTGGAAGTGAGCACACGGCCTGCAGAGGAGGTAAATGGGATACCACTGTAAGCTTCATACTCTTCTCTGCTGTCCTTAGTTGCTCTGAAAAGCAGCGCCTGACTCTTCCGTCCTTTCTCTCTCTGTACCCTAATTTGTTTCAGAACACCCACTCACAGACCCGACCTCAGCGCCCGCGATCTCCTCCTTTACCTGATGTAATCAAGAACGCTCCCAGCAGACCACCACCACCTGTGCCTCTTCCCAAGTCCGTCAGTCAGCTGAAAAAGAGCTCTTCACCTTGGCCAAACATCAGCACTCCCAAACTGGCAAGCATGCTCTCCAAGGAGGAGGCCAGCACTTCCAGGACACACCAGCACACTGTGACAGCTGGAAAATCCAGCAGCGCTTTAAAAACTCTTGCCAAACCGGGTACAACAACGAAACCAATTTCCGCTGTCCTGCAGAGCCCCAAAAGCTCACGTGAGACACCCAGCCCAAAAGCTGCCAAAGTGCCAGCACTAAAGAAATCTGCCACTGTCAAATGCCCACAGGTGAGACTCAATGGGATGAAAGCTCTCAGCTCCTTACCTGCTATTCTGCATAGCCTGTCTTGCTCTGTTGCATGGGATTTGCACTGTAGTCCCTGTGTAGGACAAGATAACTTTTACTTTACTCTTGGGTTAGGGTGAAGACCTCTTTCATCTCTTTCCTGTTAGACCAGACTGTTTCTCCAGAAAAAAAAGAATGTGGAGTGGCGGGGTGAGCGTTTGCATGATCACATAGCACCTGCTAAAACCTTCTGGAAAAGCTAATTAACTATCAAATTAAATACTGGATGCTGTGCATTTTTTTTAACTTGGCTGAAGGAAGGTTTTGACTGGTAGCATGCTGAAATTATTGCTAGAGCTTGTTTGCTTCCTACAGGCCTCCACGACTCGGAAGAGGACCTTGAACACCACGGAGGACGGGTCTGAGGAGGAGGGGGAGCACAAGAAGGAGAAGGCAAAACGGGGCAAATTTGTGGCAGTGAAAGAAGAGAAGGATTCCTGTGAGGTGGTGGTAGAGGTAAGAGTAAACTGCTTTCCCCAGCAGAAGGTATTTGTCAAGTGTTTATAATCGTGGTGGGAGGCAGCTAATCTGAGCTCTCTCTGCTCACAGCTCACAGACAGTGCTGGGGAAGAAGATCTGGCAGAACTGAAGAAAGCTCAGAAAGGTGAGAAATGAACCCTTGAACTGTCTCCGTCATTAACACAGTGGAAAAGAACTGTTGCAGAACTAGGCTCACTGGTTAAACATGTGATTTGATAAATGAGCTTTTTAAAATAAGAATTAGTGTAAATTTGGGACCCAAACCCCGAGATGACTCTAACTGACGTGAAACATTTTGGCCAGGAACTCCTTGAGTAGACAAGAGGCAGCTGTGGCTGATGGCAACATCTGTAATCTGAGGGCTGCATCATGTTGATGGGCGTGATGCTTGGCTGCGTGTAGACTGGTGTCGTGCTCACCCTTCCTAACTGAATGGATCACGGAGCTACATTTGCTGGGAAATGCTGAGGACTGTATCTAGACCTGCTGTGCTACTGTGAAAGAAGAGGAGCTGAGAGACCCCCAGGAAAGATGATAGCCAGGATGGTATTGCACATTCTGCCAGAGCAGGCATTTCTTCAGCTCGATCCCAAGGAGCTGTCCAGAAAGTGACCCACTAGGAGTACGTAGCAAATTGTCCTAGTGGCCACAAGCCTGGAAAGCCCATGTCAAACAGCCCAGAGTACAGGAGAAACCTGTCTGAAAATGCCATATAATTTCCTTGCATCTTCCGACTCTTAAGTAGGAGTTGAACTGTGTGACAGTGGTGTTTTTATGGTTTACATACCATTTGAAGGAATTGTCACAGGTTTAGGTTTGCTCCCCACTGAGGGTGGCTCTCTTTTCTAGAGCTCATGCAGAATGTGCTCTCCAGCATCTGAATGTTTGCAAACACCTTTACTGTCATCCTTCTTGCAGATAAAGGGCTGCATGTGGAAGTGCGTGTGAACAAGGAGTGGTTCACGGGCCGCGTCACAGCTGTGGAAATGGGCAAACATGCAGTACGCTGGAAGGTGAAGTTTGATTATGTTCCTACAGACACCACACCAAGGGATCGCTGGTAACTATCTCTAGCTACTGGATTTTGGAGGCTTGTTTTGCTTTCAGGAGGAAGACCCCATTTCACTTCCATAGATGCTGAAGACAAATATGTTGCTGTCATGTCAGGGAGCATGTGTGTGCTCAAGACTGTCCAGCTGCTTCATGAGCAGACTGACTCCAATGAGCATGACAGACTCCATAGTCTGCCCATCGCTTTGATGGAGGCTGCTGTTGTGTAATCTAGAGGTCTTAGAGTGACAGCTGGGTACGGGTTCTGATGAAGCTGTTAATGGTGTTTCAGGTATGGCCAATGTAGAAAAAGTTACCTGACTTTCCTTTAATATTTTTCTTTTTCAGGGTAGAGAAGGGCAGTGAAGATGTGAGGTTGATGAAGCCTCCCTCTCCCGAGTACCAGGCTCCAGATACACAGCAGGAAGGGGAGGTTGTTGTGGCTGAACCTTCTACCTCAGACTGTGTCAGAATTGAGCCAGATACCACTGGTCCCAGCAGCAGCCAAGAAACAGTAGATTTACTAGTCCAGATCCTTCGGTGGGTTCACTGCAGTTCTTGTGAGCTGCTTCAGTCTGATTGCTTTAGTCTTTTAAACTCCCAATTCTGGCTTTGTGTTTTTCTTTCCTGCATAGAAATTGTTTGCGGTACTTCTTACCTCCGAATTTTCCTATTTCCAAGAAGGAGCTGAGTTCCATGAGCTCGGAAGGGTTGTTGGCATTTCCCTTGGTGAGTTCAGTAGTTCTAGAAAAGTGAGTTTGGGGTTTTTCCCCACACACATTCCATTCTTAAGGCAAGTGTGCATCCTGTTGATGCAAGATCGCACTCTGCAAAAGGTTATTTGGATCCATAGACTAACATAGCTGAGAAGAAGAAGAATGAGAGCCTCTGAAACATGCCTTAGCTCTTTTTTGACAGTTGTTGTCTGAGGATTTTTTTAATTACCATACATCTGTGTGGGAAAGCTGTTGGCTGCTATTATCCTAACCTCTTGTCCATTGCTGTTAAGCTTTTAAAAAAAAAGAGGCCAGGTCAGAGGTTTGTAGACACAGGTTGTAGGCACACATTTGTTTTGTCCCCAGCCTTATAAATCTGACTTATGCGGAGGCAGTCTTAAAAATGGGAGAGAACACAGAAGCTGACACCCTCACACTTCTCCAGGTGAGCAGACTGACCAGTCAGCTGTACATCTTCAGGCTTTTGGTGTGGCCTCTATTTATTTGAGCAAGGAACAGATGGGGCTGAGCCTGCAGCAGTGACTGCGTGCTGGTATTGGAAGGTCTAGTGCAGGCTGAAATGCAGAGAAATGGTACTGGCTTCTCTTGACTTCTCTCTTCTTTGACATACCACAAAGGGAGACCTTTTCAGGAGGCATCTGTAGGTGATAAAAGCCACCTACAAATAACCAAATGACAAAAGCCACGGCTTATTTGGTGGTCTTCAAAATGCCCTGCTCCCTCACTTGCAGTGTATATGTTGGCAGTCTCTCTTGTCTCTTCCTCTTTTCTCTTGTAAATTCAGGTGTCTGCTCTGAGTTACTGGTCCTGCTGGTTCTGCAGGTCATGTTGGTCTTGTCTGGAGTTTTCTGCGAGTATAGGTGTTACTACCTTGCAATAATAAGCTGTGTTGTCTGGGTGGTCTGTACTAAAGAAACTCGCTGCATACAAAGCCTGTCAGATCTTTCTACAGCCTAGCTGTGGTTTTAGGCTTTTTAAAACATGCTGCACCCTTAATCTGAATTCAGGCAGCTTTTGTTGCAGTTCTGGTCTTTGAGGAATGTGAAAACCCATATGATTTTTGTGCTGCCTGCAGTAGGCAAATCTTAGGAATGTAAATGTTAGTGTGGTAACAACTGCAGGCAGGATGTGTGGTCACGGGGTGCCAGTAGCCGGACTCTTCTACAAGCTGCAAGTGCTGGCCTTTTCTTGATGCTCGGTGCTTCTTTTTAACGTGTCATCTGCTGTGTTTTGTCTCCTACAGAAAGAATATTTCAAACAGTATGAGGTAGGTCTGCAGAACCTGTGCAATTCATATCAGACACGCGCTGATGCCCGGGCCAAAGCCTGTGAAGAAAGCCTCCGCAACTCAGAGAGAAGGCTGAAGGAAACGGAGGAGAAACTGCAGAAGCTGAGGACTAACATCGTGGCCCTTCTGCAGAAAGTGCAGGAGGTAGGTGAGGAAGGGGTGCAAAACCAAAGCTGTCCCACAAGCAGCAACCTTCCCCAGACCCAGGCCCCTCCAGGCACTTGAGATGTTTTAGTCCAGCATTTAACTGGGCTTCAGCTCTTTCTCAATTGGGTGCAACTTGGGCTTAGACCATCAGAAGCAGCTGAGTGTGTAGCTGCTGTCGCTGCCCATCTTTTCGGCCCAGGCCTTGGAGGTCCTGATGAGTGCTGATTTTCACAGATGGATTTTGTCCATAGTGCACAGCTTCTATCTGTTTTCTGCTTTCTGCTATGAAACATGGAGCTGCAGGAGAATTTTTCTGGGCATAGGCGGTGTTCTGCAGGCTATTGCTGCTCCATTCTTGGGCAGAAATGTGGTGCTAGATTCTGAACTCCATGTATAGAAATGCAAACCTTTAAACAAATAATATAAAAATTTTATGGTGAAATCTATTTATTGATTATACTATTAAATAGTAAATTAAAATAGCAAATATATTTTTAAATAAAGCTTTAAATAAATAAACTTTAAATAAAAGAACTACTTTATGAAAAATTAAGACCACTCAGTGGAAAAGCTACTGAAGGCAGATGGAAGCAGTTGCTCCCTATTAGGAAAGTGTTTTAAAGCTAAAAAAAAATAATACTTGAACCAGATCAGCACAGTAAAGCTATTGCTTGAATGTGTTGTTTGAGCATCAAGTGCTGACTGGCTTCCAGGCGCTGTCAGTCAGGCTCTGACAAAGAAAGCCGGTGGTGCTTTTACAGCAGATGTCAGCAGCTAGAGAGTCCTGGAAGTCAGGGCATAAAGGCTGACCAG
Source organism: Elanus axillaris (assembly GCA_026212715.1). Taxonomy (NCBI): domain Eukaryota; kingdom Metazoa; phylum Chordata; class Aves; order Accipitriformes; family Accipitridae; genus Elanus; species Elanus axillaris. The sequence goes on along the minus strand of JANZLQ010000092.1, from coordinate 24,748 downwards.
GAAAGATGTTGCAGACAATGCTGTACTGCTCTGTCTTGTCCATTCTTGCACTGTTCTTCAAGATTCACTTTTCACTGGTATTTCTTGTGCCTTTGGTTTCAGGACATTGATATTAATACAGATGATGAACTGGATGCATATATTGAGGACTTGATCACGAAAGGAGACTGAGCAGCCCCAGTACAATTCCTAGAGAAATGCAGAGGAGCTGGTTGCTGCAATGGGAGATGTGGATTCCTGCAGTGGAGGACTGTGACAGCTGATGAGGAGAAAGGGTTTTTCGACAGTACTTGTGTTGGTGTACAACTTGTTCTTGTTGTGACTTTACATAAAAAAAGAGATTTGTGCTGTTGGCAGGAAAATTTTTAACACTGTAGATCTCTGAATCTCTTCCTTTTGTTTATAAATACTTATTTTTAAAAGAAATAGGAACTGTGCTTGATACAATGGGAGGGTTCCTGTGTGGTTTTAGTGAGATGAAAGTGTGAGTACCCTTTTTGCATCTGGGGTATATTCATGTGCTAAACCTGGAAGACCAGAATGTCCTGCCTAGTAGGTTGTCTTAAGTAAGAACCTGGCAGCAACTTAAAAATAAGCCTTGAGTTATGGAAGAGGAGATTAAGACTTAAGACTTTGAAGATACTGAACTTAGGCTAGAGAAAGCCAAGTCAGGATACATGGTGGAGATCAAAACACAGTCCCTGTGTAAGCGTGAGTGGAGGGGGTGAAGTCGTGGTGGTTCTGAGGGGGTTAGGGGTAGGGGGTTGGCACTTGTCAGGGCAGTGAGAATATGAGATCTCCTCTGTAAGCACGTGGAGTTGTCACCATGCTAACAGTCAGAGGCTGAAGGTCCTTTTAGAAGATGGCCTCTTAGGCTGCTCACAGTGGGTTGTGATCATCGGAGGGAGAAAGCTGGAGTTCAGATTCTTTCCTAGCCGTCACCTTATTGCATACTTTTGCTGCTGTTTCTTTGAGGCAAAGTTGCAACAGCAGCAGAACTCCTCAACCAGCTGAAAATAAAGTGACCCTCTGTTCTGTTGTCACTTCTCCAGGCTTGCATTGCTTTGATCACCTTACTCTTCCAGGTAATTTTATTAGAGCGCTGGAATTTTGAGCCTTTGGAGCCCTGCATCGCTGAGTCACATCTGGCCCTGGGTCAGCAGCAAGGACAATGCTCCACCACCCACTGCCCTGCCGCTAAAGGTCATTGAACATGTTGTCAGCACTGGGGACGAACTGCAGCTTTAATCGTTTAATCCTGTCACAACCCAGTGGTTAAACAAAGTACCGCCCTGGGTTTTCTGTCAGGGTGGAAGGAATGGGGGGCAGGTATGGCTGGTGCCTGGCCACTCCCTGATGGGGGTCCTAGCAGTCTCTCACCTCAGGCAGGAGCAACCCCCCCTCCCTGGGTCCCACTACGGCTCCTGGCAGACTACTTGTGGCCAAGGTGACTAGGTTTGAAATTGCTGGCTAGCCAGCTTCTCAGGTCCGGTAGGACAAGATGTCCCTGAACTTGGTGCTCAGAAAACTGAAATCTCCTACAGCCTGGCGGTTTGAAAAAACACAGCGTGACCAAGAAGTGCCCACCTTCAGGAACATCAAATGAAATGGGCCATTGGGGTTCTTTGGACAGCTAAATGTATAATAGATGTTTTGCAAAAAAATTTCAAAATTAAACATCTGTTGCACAGAAAATCTTAAGCACTCCTGGTTTACAGTCCTGTAGAACTCCCATTTCTACATACCGCAGGAGAGAGGGAAGACTTTTGCTTATTACCTGAATTCCAGATATTGGTAATGACTGCTTTCATTCAGGATCTGGGACTGGGCATCCTGGTATAAATTAAGGTAAGGAGCATCCCCCCACCCCCGAACACCTTCCTGGACAGGGAGGCACTGTTCCTTAAATGTAGGAGCAAGCTCCACCAGGCTTCTCTGTTTTCTTACGCGTATTGGAGGTGGTGTTAATTGTGACGGCACGCTAGTGCTCCAGATTAAAGTGATCCTTCTGTAGAAGCTGAGTTTTATATAAAAGTGAAAGAAGAAATCTTTGTCCTTTCCAGGTGGCCAGCAGAAATTCTAAAGAACCAGATTTCATTAAAATACAGTTCAGAGGTGCTGCTGGTTGCAAGCTTTTAATTCCTAACACCCGGAGTATACCAGTGTGGGACAAATAGCTCTTGGATGTTTCTCGAGCTTCCTGACACAGTTTGATCCCCTACTCCTGCTCTTCTGTTAGGAAGGTGTTACTCAGGGTTTTTTTCTTCTGTTCTCTGGAAACTTCTCATTTCCAGTTTTAACTTCTTTTTATGGCATTTCATTTTTTTGATGTAGCAAGCATTTTTGTTTGAGTTACATTTCTTCCCTGGAGTTACTTTCATCAGTACAATTGATGTGTCCACTCTAAAATTCCATTTTGCTAGGAAAAGCAAGCCAAGAACTTTTAATTGCCAGTTAAACGTTCTTTGTTCTCAAAACTTCCCTGCACCTTCTCTCCAGCTACTTCAATTTAATTTTTTTTGTAACTGTGTTAAGTAGACCTACGTGTAACATTAGAGTTTAGTAACGCCTTTAAAAAACCAAAATGATCTCTGGAGGTACTCAAAAGTTGTATCACATTGCTCAGGGCCTTTTCCAGTTAAGCTCTTAAAATCTTCAAGGGTGGAGGTTGCACCACTTCACTGCATCGCACACCTCTCCCGTGAGTGTGTTCTTCCCTTGCATCTCACAGGGGTGTCCTTGCTGCAGCTTTGGAGGCTGTTACAGCTGCCTATTGAAAATATTTCACATGCTACAGCCTTGGCAGTTACCCCTTCATGCTACAGTAAAGCCTGTTGATAGCACATCTGTGCTCAGTTCCCTCAGTCTTCCTCTCTGCTTCCAGCTGGTTCTTACAGCAGAAATACTAAGTATGCGAGTTGCCTTTTGTGTGACATCCCCTCTCTTTATAAGACCACCTTAAGTCCCTCCTTTGTGCCCATTGTTACAGTCATCCATTTTGGAAAGTCCTCCCACAGCTATCACCTAGATAGTTTGTAGCATACATATTTCTATTGGTAAGGTTGCTCATTTATGTATTTAACAACAAGGCAGGAAAGTAACTTTTTTAACGTGGACTTCTGGGTCTCGTGATGATTGTTGTTACAGGCCAACTTTGCTGCAGTGCACAACCTTCAGGGGCTCCTGCCAGCAGGACCGTGATTATCCTTGCTGCTTCCTGTGCCGAAGCGCCAGGTGATCCTCCACCTCATACAGATTTGCCCAGTTTTCTTGCAGAGTGGAACAAGAACACCTGAGCTCGCGGCAACTGGTCCCTCTCCCAGTGTAAGGTCCTGCCTGCACGTCTTTGAAGGGTCATGTATTGCTCCTGTTCCTTAAGGCTTGAAACTCCACGTCACCAGCATCAGATCCGGGGTTTGATTTTTATGGCAACAGGATCAACATTTCCTTTTTTTTGCAAATCATTCCTGCAGCCTATAGTGAGGACCGGCTGGCCGTTGGGGTGCTACTTGCTTTCAGCTGCCTTACAGGGCTATTCTTTCTCATGCAGTGGGGCACACTCTGTCTCCTCTTCTGCCACTGCCTTACCTGAAAGGCACAGCAAACTCGTCTGCCAAGAAAGTCTTTCTGGTCTCCAGGCCCCAGCGTATCTTGATCTACTCAGGAGAGTATCAGTTACCTAAAAACCCCTCTGAGCAGCATCTGAATTTGTTAGTGGTCTCAGAGTCCTGGTCATATGTGGCCTAACTTGACCAGTGCCCACTGTGTGGGATGAGACTAGACAGGCAACTCTTGGATGATCTTGCTATGCCCTTTTTCTCGTCAGCAAAGCTGCAGCTGCACAGCAGGAGCAGAGGAGACCCTCCTCTAAGCCTGCACTGGAGAGAAGGCTCCAAGAAAGCTCTCCAGCACCCCTTGGGAGGCCTGGAGGACTCTGGGCACCTGCCACATTAGTGGAATGAAAGACCAGGTTCATGGGGACCTCTGGGAGCCCAGGCTGCACGTCCAGGGGTCCCTGCCCTGCGGTTTCAGCGTGTGCAGGAACCCGACGCTTTGGGCCACTCCAGCCCTCAAATGCTCCCTCTTCTCCCCGGGCTGCAGCCCACTGAGCAGAACAAATGGTAGATTCACTGTCTCCTCGTCCTGCCGGGAGCCCCCCACTGAGGGATGCCACCGCTCTGGCTGCCCCAGAAGAGGGCAGGGGACAGGGCTGGGGATATTGGGACCCTTCCAAGGCTGCTGTTGTTACTTGAACACACTGAGCAAAGCATCTGAGCAGGGAGGGACGTGTTTAGTCGTGCAAGTAGAGCAGGAGCATGGTGCTGCAGAGCCCATAGCTCTCACTGGGAAGGAGCCTGACTCCCAGTGTCGTGGGCAGCTGGGACTGGAAGGAAAAAAAAAAAAAACCTTGGCTGAGCCTGGAAGAAGGGAAAGTGGGTACAAGTCCAGGGTGTTTGCATGGTGCACTGAGGCCACAGCCCTTTGTTTTCCCTGTCTCTGAGAAGCTGTGGCCACCCGCAGCAAGCAGCGACGGTGCCGTGCTACTGTCTGCCGGGGCTGCCGTGCCTGGGGCTGGGTGCGCAGGCGATGGGGTGGGCTCTGCTCTGGCTGGGGTCCGCAAACTGCCGCTGAGAAGCTGCAGTGAGAGGCCACGCTAGGGCCAGTGCCACCACGCTGGGGGCCAGTGCCACCACGCTGGTGCTAGTGCCACCACACTGGCTCCTGCTGCCTGCATCCCTGTCTGATCTCAAAGTACGTGGCTTTGGTTTTGCTCACCAAGGAGGGCACAGGCAGCTGTGGTGCTGCAGGTCTGGTGGCCTCGTGGCCTCCTCGCCCGTGTGGCTCTGGCACCAGGGCCATTCCCCTTCTGCCTCCCCTGGTCACACTCGGCCAGGCTGAGGTGAAGCTCCCGGCTCAGCTGCCAGGCCTGGGCTGCATGGTGGGACCCATCCAGCGAGGGCACTGCCAATGGCTCATCAAGTGCCTCTTTGTCTATGCAGGAGCTGCCAGCGCCTGGGAACACAGGAGACGTGTGGAGGCATCAGCCCGTGATGCTGCCCTGTCTCCAGGGAAACCTTCCCCAGCGGGAGAGGCATCCCCGGCCCCTGCCAGGGCACCCTCACCCTGCCTTTGTTGGCTCCGCCGCATTTCTTTGGGAGACAAGGGGATAAAGTCTTCCTTTTCCTGCCAGCCGCCAGCTCCTGCTGCAGCTGCCTGGAAGCAGCTCCCCTTGCCCTGAAAGGGTCAGCTGGCATCTCCCGGGAGGAGTTGAAGGCAGGAGCCAGCCCTGGGCCAAGGTGCAGCAGTGCCCGGGGCTGCCTGCAGCTGGGTGCACAGTGGGGCCCTTGTCAGAGCATCGGGAGCCGCTGGCAGCTCCTTGTCCCAGGCCCTGCAGGCAGCCGGGCATCCTCTGCCCAGTCCAGCTGCTCCAGCCTGGGAAGGGGGAGCTGCCAGGGCGCAGCAGTGATGATGCCGGTGCCGCTTTGCCCTGGGTGCCAGGGTGCGGGTGCTGGCTCTGGGCCACTGAGACTTCTACATGCCCTTGGTTCTTCTCTCTTGCTTCTGCCCCTCCTGAGCCTGCCTGGCACAAGCCACTGCCCCGATGTACATAGCTGGGGATGGCTGGAGCAGGCTGGGTTGTTTGGGTGTTTTTTTAAATCCTCTTCCTGCAGCACCTGAGGGTGACCATAGGAGGTTTCTCACATCCCCCTTGCCCCCACCGTCAGCCCAGCTCCCTGCTGGAGTGCCGTGCCACAGGCATGTTCCTCTGGGGTGCCGGGTCAGGCGGCTGCAGTGGGACGGAGAAGATGTGACAGCATTCAGCGTATGGAGCGGTGCTGGCAGGGGGGGAGCACTGTTCCTCCTTGTGCAGCCACCCTGGGACTCCCCAAGTGCCTTGGGGCCCAGCTCCCAACTGCTCCTCCCAGATCCTGCTCTTTTGCCTTGCTGTTCTTTGGCTTAGGTGGGGCCATGAGCTCAGCACTGTCTGCTCCTGGCAGCCCTCCACTCCTCAGAGCTGCTTGCCTACCTTCAGGCACAGTGGTAGCTGAAGAGGAGAGCTCCTCTGCCCCACGGCACGGGCAGGACCAGCCTCCCACCTCTCAGTGTCCCCCAAACTCATGCTGCAGGTCCAAACCAGCCATTGCCCAGAGAGCCTGAGCTTTGAGAACTGGTTTTGAAGCTGGACGTAGCATCCATGGGCAGCAGGAGCACAGATACTCTGGATGCATCTTCCAAGCGCAAAGCAGTGGATACACATGGAGCAGAAACCCTGGAAGGATGCAGAGCTGTCTCTGCTCTTCCTCTGCACGGGGGCTTGCACCCCAGAGGAGGGAAGGCAGAGCCCCTGGCTGGCTTGGTCACTGCCCACGTGGCCCCAGGCTGTCCCCGCACCTGAACAGCTGATGCTCAGGGTCTGTGTTGCCACCAGCCTGGAGGACAGGTGAGTCTCACAAGGCTTCACCCTGCACAGGGGCTGTGACGGTTGCCGCAGCGCAGTGGGGCCAGCCCCAGTCGCCTCTGTGTGGGCTTTGGCCCCGAGCATCACGCCGAGCTTTTCCCGGGGAAAGCCCCGGAGGACGGTGAGGGCGATGGCAGAGCCCGCTCTGTCCCTGGAGTGCAGGACGAGGCCCTGCAGCCCACAGGGCTGGTGTGGGGCAGGTGCCTCAGGGCATGGGCTGGAGGACATCGAGCGCATCTTGTTCTGGGGTGGGACGTGGACAGTGGGTCTTCCAGGGAGGGTCTGGGGACACAGCAGGTGACTGGCATGGACACAAGCGTGTGGGGCCACCCGAAGGGCAGCAGGGCTGTGAACCCCTCCCTTTTTCCCAGCCTTCCCTCCAGGGAAAGCGGTGTCTGCGATGGGACAGCTCCCACCTGCCAGCCCTACCATCGCCGTCTCCTCTCTGCTGCGCTTCTGCGGAGGAAGGGGGCTGTGGTGGGTGCCTGCCCATCCTGGGTTCCCCCCCCCCCCCC
>JANZLQ010000089.1:43222989-43266595 GCA_026212715.1 Elanus axillaris | reverse complement strand
GGGGGGCGGCGGCGGCGGCCGGTCGGTCGGTCGGCTCCGTGCCGGGGAGGGGAGGAGGGCGCTCTGGCCGTTCAGCCCCGCTGCGCGCCGCCTGGAGCGGGGCCGTTCCCCCCAGCCCCCTAACGGGGGGGATGTGGGCAGCGCGGCGGAGGGCGGGGGGGGTCCCGGATTTCCCACCCGTTTCTTACCTTACCTGAAGCTGTCAGCGGAGCCGGTTTCACTTTCTGGAGGCTGCCGGATGGCCGGTGCACGTCTTGATTGGATGCTGCTGCCTCTTAGGAACGCCGCACTCCGCCCCCCTAAAAAACCAAAAAAAATCCCACATAAACCGGGATGCGGCTAAGTTGGAGAGCAGGGCAACCGGGCAACGGCTGTGAGCTCTGGCTATGCCAGTGAAAACGCTTCCGGAGGAAGCTGTAAAATCCCTGGGTGCAGCAGCGCAGCCCCCTCCCGCGGGCTGGCAGGGCTGCCCGTGGGTGTGCGAGGGGCAGCGCAGAGCCCACCCGCGGGCGCTCCAGCCTACGGCCGGGGCAGCCGGAGATGCCCCCGAGGGAGCTTGGCTGCGCCCGCAGAAAGCGCTTGGGAAGGCCCGCAAGCCGCCCGCGTCCTCCGTGGTTTTGCAGCCACAGGGTTACCAATAGCTCAGCGTGCTTCAGGCGTAGCAGTGACTGCTGTGTGAGCGTAAGCAAACGTTACGGAGAAGGGGGAGAGGATGGGGAAGGAGACCCACGCAGCTGAAATACTGGTGGTTTAGGTAAAATGGACTGGTCTCTTGCAGATGCAACTTCCACATTAAGCGGCAGATGGTCTCGCCCAGACTGTAGTATGGACTCGTACGTAACAGGTCTGAATGTACCTGGGAATGTACTTTAGAGAAGGTATGAGACGGAACAGAGTTTAGGCAGCGTTTCAGAAAGCTGTACTGGCTTGGATGCTCTGTCCACAAGTTGCCTGTGTCCTCTACCTGGCAGGCAGTCACAAAGTTTCCTGCTGCAGTTGGGATGCAATAGGGGCCTTCGTAGCCTTTACTCGGTTAAATTGACTTTATTTCTCCAAGACCTCTGTGTGCAAATACTCAGTTTCACTAAGACGAGGAGACATGGTAGAAGTATACCTGCCAACAGGTCAATGGAAAAGACTAGTCTTTCGGTGGCAAGGTCACTTCAAGAATTGTCTTACACTGCTGGACACACCCCACACCCTCCCCCAACATCCAGATGAACGCTGGGCACAATCCCACTTTGTCTACACCTGATTTTTAGCGAGCTGTCTGTCAGGATAAGAGTGGCGGACTCCTATATCGAGTAGTTGAGGAGTAACATGCAAATTAAGCAATGAAAAACGCTCCCCTATTAGAAGGGTGTTCACACTACTTAAAACGCTACACACTTGCCAATTGTAAAGCTTCAAAGAAACAGAAAATTGTTCTGTAGGTCTGCTGAATTATATGAACTATTACAAATTGGTAGCTAAAGTGAACTGAAAAAAACCCCCAACTTTATTCCTGGCATTGTAGAAGCTTTTTTGAACTTTGTAATTGACCACTATAATGTAAATCCCTTGGGACTAGTTGGTTTTGCTGCTAAGCAAAATAGAAGGTTTTGTAGCTGGTCTGTACAGCTTGCAAACCAGGTTTGCAGAGCTTATAGACAATTATGGTACATGACTTTTGTCATCAACTGTTAAGATGGTATTAAGTTAAAAATATACTGATGATGACTGAGGAGTTAGACAAAACAACAATCTCTCTGAAAGCAGAGCGGTCAGTATTTTAATCTTACTACTACACTTGGTAGTAAGCCTTTAAGCGTCCAGAATGCTCACTCTCACTCCCGATCTAACCTAGTTAACGTGTGTAAAGAAAAGAAATCATAGTTGCTAAAATAAATGTGAATGTGATAATCTACTCTTGAAATTCTTAGGAAGAAAGTATATTGTTGATGGTATAAAAAATGGTTTGTATAACAAAAAAGCACACTTCTTTGTAAAGCGCTGTATTTTGGAAAGGAGTACTACGTGACGATAGTTAACAGTGAACTGAAGAAGTTTAAAGTTACTTGTTTGCTTTTGTCAGTCCTACCCTGGCAGTTTAAAACAACATGAAACTGAAAGAATGCAAAGCTTGTATTATGTGGCCTCAATAAGCAGTGCACAGCAAAGTGATCCATCTTAATCTATTTTTAAGATACAGCTGGAGCAGAAGATTGTAGTAACAATCCAACCTTACCTCTTTTTGCCTGAAGAGCAAAAACTGTTGCTTCAAGTCTTAAACTGCTTCTCGTATTACTTCTCATGTTATTTTGCATTCTTCCGATAGAGCTGCAACCATGGGTTGCAGAACAACTCATCTGCAAAATCCTGAGCTAGCAAAACTTAATACTGTTGTCCAAGATCTAATTCAATGCTTACTTTCATTTGAAAACGAAATGTAAGTTTTATACTGCCCTAGCTTCGGGGTTGAGAGCTGAACCTAGAGTAACTCTGCAAAACTCTACTAACTTTAGACCAAATGCAAGCCCACCGACTCCCAATACTTTTAGCTTTAAAATAGTAATTAATGGCCAAAATAAGGCTCTTCAGACCTTCCGGATTATCTCTAACGTTTGGCATGAGTTATTTAACCTGTGGGCAAACTGGAACTGGTTTTCTCTTGCAAAAGCCTTGATTTTGTTGTTGCTCTTTTTACTGCATTTTGCCATGTGTCAAGTTACTAATGGCAAGCAGAGCTATGCAAGAAATAATCCGCTTCATTCGGCCATGTAGGTAGGCCCAATATGCAGAGTTAAAGGGCACATCTTGGAGGTCTTGCAGCATGATTACCTAACGATACTAGGTTTCTAGTATATCTGTCTCAGAATAAAGTAGTGGATCATCCTAACTTGACCAAGTTCATTTCTTCCAGACCAGTCTTTTGTGACTCTAGCCACAAATGACTCCTATGTGAAAGGAGCACTGGTACTTGGTTCATCCTTGCAACAGTACAGAACAACAAGGAAGCTGACTGCACTCATAACTCCTCAGGTCTCAGATCTTATGAGGTAAGGTCACTTATGTACTTCAAACTGCCACAGTTCCTGCTGATGTGAAGGTTGAAAAATGGAAGTTAAATTCCTTAATAGTAACCTTCTAAAACTCTGGAAGCTTAACAGCTAAGCTTAGCAGAATTCAACTTAGACTACCTGGAATTCCGCAAGTTCTTCAGACGTGAAGCTGTTTGTTTTTTAACTCTTTCTTTCATATGATGAGTTAACAAACACTCTAGTTAGAGCACTAAACTGTGACTTGATACTGATATTTCAACTGGATCTTTGCTCTTCCATAGTCCTGCTTAGAACTGTCCAACAACATGATATTGCCTGTGTGTCCATTAGTGCTGTGTGTATGCATGTGGAGGTGGGAGTAGGGGACTGGTACTTGTCTTGCAGAAGCATTCCCAATTGAGATAATGTAATAGAGGGTGTCTTGAAATCTAGCAGACACTTCAAATCAAATTTCATCATGAGAGAAGAAAACGAGCAGAACTAAGGTAGCACCAAGTATGTCAAATCAGCAGATCAACAGAGGCATATCTAATGAGGCCACTGCAGTACAACAACTGAAATTAACGGGCAACTGCTTCCTACAGCCTCCCTAGAATAGTCTCAGTATGGAGTGAACTGGGTGCTCTTTCTGCATAGAAGAGGAGGGTAAAAAGCCCAAGTAACTTAATAGCTACATGAGCTACAGATGATAGGTCAAGATTCTCTGCATGGGAAAGTTCTTCTGAAAAGATGTCTCAATTTATAGAGGCAGTAGAGAAGCGGCTCAATAATTGAGTGACTTTCCTTGGAGTCTCTTGGCAGCTAAATGGCCTTATACAATATAAAGATATTGGATATAGGAACATCCATTCTAGCCTATTAGGTCAGTGTGCTCTTTTAAGATGAATCGTAAATGTGCTTATGTGCTAGTCTAAGTCAGCTAGTACTATAGCCTTAGACCAGCGATACCTGCCTACCTAGTGCTGTAACTGGAACTTGCATTTCTCACTCTGTATCCACTAACAAGGTATGCCTTACGTTCAGAAGCAACTGTCCATAACCAAACTGTCAACATAAAGACAGCCTTGCAAGGCAGAGTTCTAAAACCCATTTACAAACTCTATGGCTCAAATTGTACTGATAACTGCTGAGCATTCAAGATACACTGCAGAATAGTGAGACTTCACAGATGCCTCGTATTTTAAGCAGCATGAACTCCTTAACCTCTCTTGAACTAATGGTAGTGCTTTACTGATGGTAAAGCAAAGGCTGGGTATCTGCCATAACATTCCCTACACTGTCTGAAAGTTTCTCACCCTTAGGTGAACATGATTCTGACTCAAAACACTGCTGTACCCACAGCTATGATTGAGTCTCTAAAAACTCATGGGATAAAGTTTTAGCAAGTGGGTCTAGTCAGATGGCTTTGACAGTCACAAATCCAGAACAGTGTGGTCGTAACTATTGCATAAACTTCTGTTTCAGCTGTTTAGGATTCAGCCACTGTCCTGCTCAATCAAGCTACTCTTAACAGCTTCCCATTTCTTAATTGCCTGCTCAAAGTAGACTTAACTTGCCAAAAATCAGAGTCCAGCTGGAAAAAAGGCTGTGTGGAAAGGTTGTACTACGTAACCGTCACCTACTGGACTTGGTAGCAATGCCCTGTTTGCTTGGGTTTTTCTTCCACAAACTTCTTTGTTCCACAAAATGATGCCCATTACAAACTAGAAACCTTGAGGCAGACAGGTGTACTTGTGCATTCCAACACATGCAGTCACCTCTTACTGATAGCATAAGAAATACTGCCAGGTTTGCTGTTACTCCATTTCCCTTTATGGAATCTGTCATGTGGTCTGGTGCTGGAATAACAATAGAACTAAATCCTGTCAATTGAATCTTTCTCCAGGACAGTGCTGGAAAAAGTCTTTGATGAAGTCATATTGGTAAACGTCTTGGATAGTGGGGATTCAGCACACTTGGCATTAATGAAAAGACCTGAGCTGGGTGTCACACTAACAAAGCTTCACTGCTGGGAACTGACACAGTTTTCAAAATGTGTTTTCATGGATGCAGACACAATGGTAAGTGGTTATGTCCCATGGTACCTCTTAATGACATGGTACGGGGGTTGTTGGATTTTTTTTCTGTGGGTTGTTCTTGGTTTGTTTTTTTGGGGAGGGGTGGAAGGGGGTTGATGTTTTGGTTTTTTTTAAGAGGAGGGGTAATAGAGGCCTTTTTGCTGTTTGGACTAGCAACTCTAAAAATGTATGTGCCTTTTTTTATCTAAATCAATTGTAATGTAGTCTGTGGGGACTATCTCCATAAAGTATTGTCTTGCATAAGACGAAAGCATTGGTATGAGAACTTTGTTTAATGTCTTAAAGTGGATGTCAAAATCTGTTAAAACACGGTACCCCACTTTCTAGCCTAAACCAGAAAACAATTTTTTTTTACCCCTTTTACAACTAGGTTTTGTCAAATATCGATGAGCTTTTTGAGAGAGAAGAGCTGTCTGCAGCACCAGACCCAGGCTGGCCTGACTGTTTTAATTCTGGAGTTTTTGTTTACCGACCTTCCATTGAAACATACAATCAGCTGTTACAGTTTGCCACAGAGAAAGGCAGCTTTGATGGTATGTGTTAATTTGAATTTCAATATAAGTTGGACCAAAATGGCAATAGTGGTTGGGATGGTGCAGTAACTACTTATGTGTCATGGGGACTCTGTATGATAGAATTCTGAACTCGGTATAACTACACAAAAATTAGATCCTTCTCACAAGAGGCTGTCGTTACAATATGTAGTAAAAGTACTTTTTTTCAGACTTAATGAAATAAAAAACCCTAACAGTTTGGCCTCCAAACTAGCAGCTGTAAGCATTAGCAATGTAAAAATCACATAACAAGGAATCTTAAGATGTAGCAAGCACAGTGCACGCATTAGCAAATGAAACTGCAGTACTGTGCTTCATGCACTCCCAATGCTCAAGGCTTGAATGTTCTATGCCAACTCAGGTTGCTGTGGAAAAAATAGTACTTAACTTGAGTGCAGATTCAGAGAAACAAACATTTAAAGATGCAACTGTCTCTTCATATGCTATGTGACAGCTTCCTGTCATCATAGGGTGGTGACTGTCTTTTTCCCAATATCAAGTGCATGTAGCCTTGGCTGCTTCCCACTATATGTCACTTAGGGATTGGCCACTGTGCCAGATTTAAGCTTGAGAAACCAAGTTCTGCTGTCCTGTAAGTCTCCTAAATCTATTAGTATTGCAGTAAATGCACATGTTGCTTGAAGACTGCTATAGTTAAAGGCTTCTGAATGACTATTGCTGTCTCCCGTCACTAAATTTCATTATGTAACTACTGTGGTACAAAACCAAAGTCTAACTGAAAAAGCTACAGAAAACTACATAAGACCAACCATAAAACAGAACTCTTAATAGAAGGCACTTATCCAGCCTGTTGACTTACCTTTCAGTACTTTGTAAAAACCAAAAATTATAGATTTAACTCCTAGCCTGCAGAATAATCCCTGTTACTGTGTGGACTCCTAAACATTAGTTGCAGTTGGATGCTTAATGCTACCATATGAATAAACTAGTGAAAAGGAGTACTGCAATGTAACGAAGGGTCTGTCTGTACCTTGCTACTGACAAGGTAGCAGTTGGTAGCTCTGGGAGTGCTCTCAGATGTTGGGTGTAAATTGATCACCAGCTATGGCAAAAGCTGTAGCACTATAATGAATTGTTGCATTAAAAAACACCCCAACAAACACCCCAAAACCCAAAAAAACCCCAAACAAACCCACATCTTTGTGCAAACCGACTGTTGAGTAGCTCCAGGAACATCTGAGACTTGCCGATTGTCTCCTCTAAGCTTTTTAGCTAGTCTCAACTGCTAGCAGACCCCATCTTCCAGGTCTCAGGCCCCTGTCCTTTAAAAGAATAGAACTGCTTCCACAACATACTTTCTAAGTTCCTCAGTGTCCTGAATATGAAGGAATTGTTGCAGCTCTTAACGGCAAAAATGGTGTGTTAATGGTTTAAAATTTACTCAGTTTTTATTAAATGGTAGCACTGATCTGAGTAATAAGACCATAGAGACTTACACTACCTGCATAAGCTGCTGCTGAGCTCATGAACTCAGTGGAGGAAAAGGGGATTTAAACTTAAATTGATCTAGACAGTAATAAAAGTTCATAGGGAATTTTATAAGAGAAACACCTGTGAAGGGTCACTGCCCTTGATAGGACACAAGGATGCAAACTCCACAAGCTACCAAGCTACGCATAACTGAAGTCAAGCTCTAAGCACCCCATCTGCAGTAGCAATAACTAGGCAAGGCAAGACTTTCCAGAGTATTTCATGCTTACAACAGCAGAGAGATGCCTCCTATGTAATGCTATTGTCCAGAAGTGGTAGTGATGGCTACTTACGTAGACAACTACTTTGTCTGTTTGACCTTTACCTTTCTAGATAATGAGGAATATATCATGCAATAATTCTAGATACCAACTAGAAGTGGGGGGGGGGGAGCCCAAACTGGTAGTACCGATACCTTAAGAACATTGCTATTGCTTCAACAATCCTCTGGCTCTTTAGCCTGGGATCTAAAAATCTTTGCTTTTACATATAAAGATATAACGCAGCAAGCTGTATCTGTAGATATGTTGTTAATGTGACTGCTGCCTGATTCTTTCACCTTATGTCTATGGTCCAGTTTATACAAGACTTCTGTTGAAGTCTGAACTAGGACAGCTAAACGCCGCTTTCAGTGGCTGCTTTGGCACAAACGCATGCAATCTGAAAAAAAGCCAAGTACATGAAACAATCCGAGTGAGCAAAAGTCCTGTAGAATAAGTTAAATATACACTGTTGCTTCCCCTTCAGTGATGAGCTATCTGTTCTGAGAGGGCATCCCAGACTTCCTTCTCTTTTAGATGATCTTACTGTTAACATATAAATTCTTAACACAGTATTAAGTTAGAGGTTAAAATGAAACGTAGCTGAGTAAAGACCAGGGGACTTGTCTGGTTTCTTTGACTCTGTTCTCTTGTGATAGGCACAACTTCTTCAAAAGTGCTTTCCTTCCTTTATGAGTCGAGAGGCAAGTCAGAGGTTTGAAATTACTGGACTTGAGTCTCTAGGCAATTCCTCACTCTGCAATCTGTATGTATGCTGTAACAGGATACTTAGAATTTCTATTTGTCAGTGTACTGTCTGTACATCTAAGTTTATGCTCAGTGTCTCGATAATGCAGTTGCAAAAAGCATATTCTGCTTAAACAGCAGTGAGGGTGTAAACCTTAGTACTGCCCTAAATCTAACCATAGGCCAATAAAAAGACCTCTCCTGAGTCAGCAGAGACTGAATGCTTTAGAAAATTAAAGACTAAATTAAAACATTGTCTCTTTTCTAAGCTATCCATTTACCTACTCTTTAGCAATGCTACTTGTGAATGCAGTTACAGGTAAAGGGAAGATGGCAAAGTTAAGGGACTCCCTTCAGTCTCCTTCATAAGAGGAACTATTAGCACTTAAAGACCAAGTGTATTCACTGCAATAAGGAATTAATGGATATAGATAAGTAGTTTTTACCTCTCAGTAGCTGCTTATAAACTAGTCTGCTTTGGGCCAGGGGGTTGTGGGTTTTTTTAGTTTTTTTTTTTTTAGCTACCACTGACATACCAAACAACATCAGACTCGTTTGACCTCATTACAACCTCTACTTGCAAACTTAAGAGGTGATCCCTCCCAACAGAGTAGGTCTGGCCATAACTTAGATCGTTATCCTCACTTAAGGGTTAGCAGCTTTTTAGTACAGAACTAGGAACGCCTACTCCCTGTTAAGGGATTTGATGAAGTTTTACTAGAGTTGTCACCAAGACTGAATGTGCTTTCCTTATCAGATCACAGTGTAGGTAGATGCATCCAGGACTGCAGGTCTAACAGACTATTCACAGTGTAGGTAGATGCATCCAGGACTGCAGGTCTAACAGACTATTGCTACCCTAACTCTGTTGTTCAGATGTTGGTCATGCATCTGTAAGTAATAAAACTAATAGTTAGCACTTGATCTTTTGAGCTACAGCTTTCCTGAAGCTGAACAGTGCTTAACTGTCAAGTCCCATTTTTTTGCTGCCTTATACAGCTTAAACTTAAGCTGTAAAAGAAAATGAATGGCAGGGTTTGTGAACAGCTTACTATTCTTTAGCAAAACTAGCCCCACACATACTATCTCTTTTATTCTGTGCACTTTTTGGGTTTTTAAAGTTGTTCACAAATAGAAGTCTAGTGCTCTGTGCCAAACCCCTACTGGACATGACAGCTGCATTACCAGCTCTTAATTAGTGAAGTGATTGAAAAAGATCCTACAACAGCTACCTGATGCTTGTAGCCTACTAATGCTTTCTCTTTCAGGTGCAGATCAGGGGTTATTAAACACCTTCTTCAGCAGCTGGGCAACAACAGACATGAGCAAACATCTACCATTTATTTATAATTTGAGCAGCACTTCTGTATATTCCTACCTTCCAGCATTTAAAGCGTAAGTTCAAAATTCTGAGAAGACTTTCAGAGCTTTATGTATTCTGATTTCTTGTAACAGAATGAACAGGCAAAATGTGAACTTGCACAGTTTTTCTAAAGGGAGACCTAGAAGAAGGTATAATAGTTTCTTCTCTTAAAAAAAAAAGTTGAATTAATACTATTTAAATGAATCATCTCATGATAAATGCAGAAAGCTGTATCTGTAGCTTAAACCACTCATCCCTGGTGGTAACACTGAAGCTGATTTAGAGTTAGCACATTTGACGGGTCACTTGCAAAAGGGAGAACCACTCCTCCAGTATGGGATACTGCCTATTACAGCTCTAACCAAAGGCAGTAGTTCTTCAGTCAGCTCTTGAATGGGTTTGAGCTGAACTTCAGCATGTCACTGGTGGTATTGTTCCCACCTAGGTAACTTGCCCTTTCCTCACTCAAATTACTTAGGTTATTTAACAAACAGTAGTTACAGTACATCTAATCAACCTATATCATTCAAATACACATGGTGAACAAAGGCTTGTATAAAGTTAGAATTCTCTCTCAACAGTCTTCCTAGGTCTCAGACAGTTCTTTAAGTAATACCAAGATGGAACAAAGACTACAGCCAACCACCATACCGTTGCGTGTTTCCTGTGTAAGGAAAACAACTGTATCCTCCCTAGCTAGCAGTATTAGATTTGGCATGTGAGTAAACCATATGTCAGTGGCAGGGTAACTCAAAGCATTATAATAAACACAGGAGGAAGCGGGGGAAGCTGAAATGTTACACAAACTCCTATTCATTAAGAGTGGCAAAAGTTGGTGGCGGGGGAGGGAGAGTACCAATTGCATAAAAAAAAATCTGATCTCTGAATGACATCAGGTTATTAGTGTCTAAAGCAGCAGCTAGCATAAGCAGGACTGTTGCTGGCTCAAGATCAAACTATGTTGTCTTGTGATCAGAATACCATTTGAAATCCTGTCATGCTAAAAGTGGAACGCTTATTTAAAGAAATATATGCAAGCCTAAGAATGACTAAGTAGTTAGATAGCATTTGATATGCTAACATCTATTGTAAAGTATGTCCTCTTTCCATGGCTGGCTGGTTGTTAGTCACACGACCTTAAATTTACTAATCACCTTGTTGCCACAAAAGACTAATTGCATCTGGGGGCTCCTGACAAAAATTCCATTTAACTGATTGAATCAATTGCCTAACCGAATTCAGCAGACCTTCAAAAGTAGAATGCTGGAAGTGCAGGCCTTTTAAGTAGAATGCCCTGCTCAATAGGTAGAACAATTTTGCTTGGTTAGATTAGCAGCTACACTCCTAATAATCAGCAGTTGCAATAAAGTGAAATTTAAACCTACTGACATCAATAGCTAAGTTTTTTGCAGCTTTGTACAGCGAGACTAGATTTCACAGCAGTCTCAGTAATCCTTTTTCCAAAGGAAAATGCCAATTCATGACAAATGCTCTCTAACTTCAAAACATTGATGAAGGACTTTTCTGGGAAATGGGGAAAGACAGATTAGTTGCTGAGGCCAGTGTGGACATAAAGCTTCCTAACAGTTGAGCTTAAATGTCAAAAGAAAATATTGCAGATCTAGAAAACAGATACTGAAAACATTGTAGAAGCCTGGCATCTGTCAACTGTTGTACAGGTCTTAAGCGGACAGAATACTAAGAACACACTTCTCCACTTGCAGCAAGTGTAACATAACACTTCTTAGGCCTTCTCTAGCTTAAATAGCCTTGATTTTTAAACAATGACAAGTTTCCTCAGAACAGCAGCAGCCTGAGATGAAGAAAACCCAGGCTGTTAAGTAGTGCTGTGACAACTAATAAAACTAAGGTAGTCCTCTTATGCCAAATCTTGACATATGGAGTTTAAAGTTAAAGCCCAGGAACTGACCTCTCGGGGACAGATTTTTTTTTTCTTGCAGTTAGTGCAAATACTTGACCTTGTTTCACACATGCGTAAGTTTTTTTCATTCTGCAGTAAGATGGGTTGTGTTCAAAACATTGAATGCGAATATTGAAATACAGTCAAGGGTCTTACAATAGTATAAAAACCCCTACTCAAATGCACACTGCCTTGTTTTGAATATTGTAAAGTTTCTGAAACATACCTGCATTGTCTCCGTATGTAAAACTTAAACATCTGAGTCCTGGTCAAAATGGCCAGGGTATGCTTAACAAATTATTAGAGAAACTAGTTTGGCATTATTATCAATTTTAATCATATTATGTCGATAAGAAATCCTGACATGATACAAACTGAACTAGGTGAGACAGTCCCCATTACTAGAGAGACTTGTATTGATTGTTCACAAAATTGATGCAAGCTGAACTCTAGTTCTGGAACCATAGAAGAACATAATGAATGCTGTCTCTTAGTGTTCTTTACATCAAAAGGGGTGCATCTCATCTACACTCTTAATGCAAAAGAACACACTGGTAGCATTTGGGACAACGCTAGAAGTCTATATTGAACATGGGGTTAAAATAGTTTTTAAAAGAAACAAACAAAAAAACCTACCACCACCACAAAACCCACCCATAGGTAAACTGAGGTTATTTAGAAAGTCACAGTTGGTTGTCTAGCAAGACCCTCCTGCACCAAGATCAGAAGTCCTCTGAAATGCCTAGGTTATACAAAGCTGTATTTTGCAGGGACAGTCTTCCTGCTGCAGGGCCTTCCAATCATCCTTTTCTATAGGGCTGTAAACTGAAAGGGTAACTCGAACACTGATCCTTCTCTACATAATGCTTGTAATGCCTAACTATCTGGATCACTGACTCTGGAGTAGAATCTTTTTCACTTTTAAAACCAGTTCCGATTGCAACGGCTGCTTGAGACTGCTCTCTCCTGAGCTATGGACATCACTCTACCTAAAGACTTGAGTTGGCTGTAAGTACTTAAATAGCCCAGACCATTAGGTTTTGGCTGTATTCTGATTAGTGTAATGTAGAATTCAGTTTGCATTTTTTTTGTATAAGTGATGCTTTCAGTCCCAGTAGGCAATGGCAGTTTGATCATTTAGTGTTTAGCCTCCCAAATATATTCATATTTCTGTTTTCTGGACACCTACAGAAACTGCAGGTTAAAAAAAATTATGCCTGCCAGTCAAAACTCTTGTTTTCTAGACACCTGCACAAACTGTGGGTTCTAACTTTTTCTGCCCAACAGGTTTGGTGCAAATACTAAAGTGGTGCATTTCCTGGGAAGCACAAAGCCATGGAACTATACATATGACTCCAGAACAAAAAGCATAAAAGGCAACATGGACGACCCTAAAATAGTTCACCCAGAATTCCTCAAGATGTGGTGGGATACCTATACAGCTCATGTTTTACCGTTACTAGAACAGCATGGAATTGTTAAAGAAATTACTACAGGTGTAAACATGGTACGTGCTTTAATATTCTTGTACAAACTACCTAAGTATGGATGACAGGTTCTTTACCATTCCACTGATTTCCTTTCCCTCTGTCCAACTCTAAGCATGGATGTGGTTTAGTTTGTGGGATGCAAGGTTTTTTGGTTTTGTTCTTTTAAGCTTGGAATAAATACTACAGAAGGGAAGCACGCTATAGTGGTCTTGAACATAGCTGTCTGCTTGCCTGAAACAAACTAAGTAAATAGCTAATGATGCACCAGAAATTACACTGTAGCAACTTCTTTAATATATACAGGGAAGGGTTCCAACTCTTAATGTGTTGCAGCTAGTGAGGTTCTCAAGCAGAAGAGCCCCAGTTCAGCATGCAATATGTACATACAGATCTTGCATGGTGAAACAAATCTAGGTAAGCCTAGGCTAAGTAGAGAATGCATGCTTACGTAGACTGGCAGTGATGAATCCCAGTACTTAGCAAAGCCAAAGTTATGCTCCTGACTCTAGTTCTCATTCACAGAGTTCAGTAGCTTGCATCTGACTGCAGACTCTATAGTCTTAGCTTAGTGCATGGGCCAGTTTAAGTTCTCAGCCTTTCTAAGACCAAAGTTACTGATCTCTTAAGATGTGCTTTCTCTTGTTAATCTTACATCTTTCTAATGAACTGTTTGCAGCTCTCAGGCTTGGTCTATACTCTGGCTTTCTCTTGTGGCTTCTGTAGAGAGGTATGAAGAACTTAAACTTTACTTTTTGTTTTCCTCTTCTCCCTGCTAACTTCTGTAACTCTGCTTTGTTACTTTGCTAGGAAAGCTGCGCAATCCCTGCTCATTGGCAATGCTTGCTGCTGTGCATGAAACCATCTAATTCATTATCCCATTCTATAGCCTCTTGCTCACTTCAGCTATGCAAAGTACTTCTGTATTTTTACTCTGCCTTTCCTTTTAGGCAGAGGTTACAGAGGGAGTGTCCCACATATCAATATCAGCACCATCACCAGTATTACCAACTGTATCTTCAGAAGAACGCAAGGAACGGTGGGAACAGGGCCAAGCTGACTATATGGGAGTGGATTCCTTTGACAACATCAAGAAGAAACTTGATACCTACCTTCAGTAGAAATGCCTGTCTCAAACAGTGGTGATGCAAGGACTTGTTCCAGAACTAACAGCTAGAAAGGTGTAGATGGTGGTCAGTTACACTTGCTAGTAGCTTGATGAAAAACTTCTTGGCTGAAGGCCGCTGCAGTGCTACAGATGAAGAATGAGCAAAAGCTAGGAAGCAGAATTCCTTGGGCCACCTATAACTGCCCAATTTCCAATTCTCCCTACTAGATAAAACCAGGTATTTTCAGCTTAAATTTTCCTCTGTTGTGATCAATTGGCTCAACATATTCCTTGATACTGGGTTTGTTACCTCACCTCATTAAGGTGATTAGCATTGATTCCTTTGCTTGCTGTTTTAGATGTAAAATCTAATTCATGGGATTGCTCATACACTAGTGGTAGCCATTCTGCTTTACCATAAATGTTTTAAGGACACTTGGATACATACAGATGTAACAGTAATAGCACTGCTTTGCTCTTCCAGTCACAATTGCACTGAAGTTTTGACCAGGTTCTTACGCACAGTGCCTACAGCATGGCAGAATGCATTTTTCAGTTCTGTATACTATGGGACTAGTAAACCGAGTTTTATCTGTTACTTGCAATGTTGCACTTGATACAAAAATAAAAAGTTGTCATGCATTTCTGGCTTCCCTAAACTCTTGAGCAATTAAAAAAAAGGGAGCTCTGAAGCAGTCTAACTAAAATATTCAACAGGTATAACCCTTATGCTTTGCTAATGCTACTCCCGTTGTCATTAGCAGATGTCCAGCTTTTAGTTCTGTAATTATTTACAGAGTATACAGTCATTTGCCAGGGAGCTGTTTAGGGCCAATCCCCTTGTTAGCTTGCCCTAAGTACAGGACAGGGCAGTGGAGGAAGTACCTGCTGAAGCTACTCATATAAGCAACATGGAGCTTGGGAAGGAGGAGTCTTTCTTTTGGTGACTAAAGAAACATCATCCCTAATGTAACACAAACAAACAACAAGCTCACCATTTGCTGGTAAAGCAGAAAATGTAATCTGGGTATGAGAGTTAGTTTGGTTTAACTTGTTTTTACTATTTAATTGCTCTAAGATTCCTTGGTCACTATTTAGCAAAAATGCTGGAGATGAGGTCCAAAACAAAGTAGCTTGCAGCTATTTAAAAGTACGTAACATTTGAACTCTCAGTTGTAACTAGCCCTTTCCTGTGTGGGTTTTTCTTTTGCTGTGTTGGGTTTAACAGATAAATTTGAAGTTGTGTGAAAGCAGGAGGGATTACTAGTTACAATGTATAGTGACAAAAGTATACTTTATCCAACAAGTACAAATATTGGAGTTTGCATACTCATAAAATACTCTATGGAAAATGGTAAAATACTCTTGAAGACAGCTAAAGTCTTAGTTTTGCTCCCCTTGTCTGTATTCGTACTAGAGAATAAGCACGTTACTTCTTTTTAAGCTTAGTTGGAGAGAACTGAAAGTGTAAAAGCATGAGACTATACCAGCCTGAAAATTTGGTTTAGATGTAAGTTTTGTTACATTAATACAAGAAGATAAGGAGAGATGCTGAATAAGATGAAAACCTGCATGTTTTGGGTTAACAAATATAGTTAGTAAAGAAAGAACACCTATAAAACCATTCTGTCCTAGCCTCTGTGACTCATACTATGGTCAAGTGTTTACCCACAGCCTCAGGAAAGTGAAAGGTATGATATCTCTACCAAACTCTATGCAGTTTATTTTCAATAAAATGACCTTTATGTCATTATCTGCCACTATTTCCTTCATGAATACTGTAGGCAGCATTTGCAGAAAAAAGAGATCCCTTTTATCCCTTGTAATACTATCACTTGATACACCAAATAATTTTCTGCTCTAAACTGTAACTATTCAAACCAGTAACTGAATTAAAGCACTATACTCAAAACAACCTTACTCAAACGTCATAGCCCTACTTAGATTGCAACTCAAGTAGTGGAACTCCATTTGCCTTTAAAAAGCATCTAATCAAAGGTGTGCCTTAGACAGTGACAACTTGGAGCAAGTCTTAAACTTTTTTTTTTCCATTTATATCTTTATGTAAGGGGTAAAAACACTCCAGAATGATAGACTAACAAAACTCAGTCTTTGGAATTAAAAATGCTACATTCATAATTCAAAAGCTTATTTCTAGAACATGCTACAGAACATACTGTTAGAATTCCAAGGAAGAGCACCAAACACTACTTACAGATCATGAAAAGCAGAAAGAAACCCCAAACAACCAGAATACTGTGGCTTTTAACCACCTGAGTAACTGAACAGCTCCATCAACTCAGACAGGACTTTTCTGCTCTTAGCCTTGACCTTTAACTATTCTCTCAGATACATTAATAGCTTTCTTGGGAGAGACCTTGACTAGCCATACAGCTTAGTACTAAATCCAGTAAGTTTTTGTTTGGCTTTGGAACATGGCAACCATCATCTAGTAGAGGAAAAATTATACTAGTCATTGTTTTCATAATCATAACTCAGCCACTCTGCAAAATATCAGTGTATTTTAACACAAGTAATGACGTAGCTTGACTAGCCATTGAAACAGGTCTTTTCTTCATGAAATTTTAACTTGGAAAATGGGAAGAATGACACAAAGCCAAATCTGTCATTCATAATCAAGAATTATTTCTCCAGCTTATCTCTAAACATCAGAACCTGAACCACAAAACCCCAAAGAAAGTCTAACTTACATAAACTTTATGCAAAAAAAAAAAAAAAAATCTATCAGGTGTAGCTCTGTTTTCTTGTTCTTTCATCAACTTACCAATGACAGCCAGTTACTGGGCTTCACACTGTCTTCAGTCAGTCATTTCTTTTTAATTCTTTCTCTAACAGACTTAAAGCACTTTTCTCTTGCTAAGATGCTGGCTTCCCAAAATCTGCATCAGCTTGTTAGGTTACATATTCTGAATTCCTTTCTCACCCCTTCATTTGGCTCACTGCTTCTCCAAATATCAGACCTCTTCCCTTTTTTCTCAGTCCTTTTCCGTTTCCTATGTTTGCAATTCATCTTATAATCAGCTAGCTGGTATTCTAAGACAGAAGAAAAGGTGAAAGGCATTAGAAGCAAATCAGATTCCGTTTCTCTGCTGCCAAACGCACTCCCTGAATCTAAACAGAACCTAAACATAGCAATCTCTACCTCCAATTTGAAGTTTGAGCATTACAGGGAAGGTAGCACCACCAAAGACCACAATCAAATGGAAAGAGATAGAAGGAACAGACAAGAATATTCAAGTTATATTCAACTGAGATTCTTCAGTGCTATTTATTACTTTGCAGTACATGAACACGAGTAGTTGACCAAATTCTTCCTCTATAAATCAAGGTACATGCAGATCAGCATTCCATTATGACACATGCATGGGACTGGAAAACCACTTAGTAGAAGAAAATTGTTAGAAAGCTGGCAGCTATTAAAATAATGTTTTGTTTATTTTGCAAGGGCTGATTCACTGACAAGTGAGTGGGTCATTCGACTTTGCATTATAGCACAGCTGTATTGTTCAAAGTGTGTACAGAAATTATTAGAAAGCACATTATCGATACAAGCCTATGATTCTAGCATTTTATCCAAATCACAAAACCTTTACTTCTAAAAAAACCAATATCTATCAGTGGAATTCTGTTCAAGGGAAGTAAAACATTAAAAGGAAGTGTTTTACAAATTTAAGTACTTCATTTTTACTAGCTCCTGGGAAGTAATCAACAGAGGAGTTCCCTGCTGCACCCGTATATTATTCAGAAATGGTAAAAAAAAAAATGTTTTAAGATTTTGAATTAGATACCATCTTTGAACATAGTCTGCAAAAGTAAGAACTCCTTATGAAGTGATCACTGATGACCTATTCTGAAACAAACAGCCCAGATGATCTGTTTGGTTATCACAAAACATTGAGATTGAAACATGAAGCTAATTTATTTCTTAAGGGTTTTATCTGAAGGACAAAACACACATTACTTACCTTCTGCTACCTTTTCACCTCTAAGAAGAGATTAAATTCTTGCAAGTTAGAATGCATTTCTGTTTTGAGGGATTTTTATGTATTCTTAAGCATTGTACATAAAAAGCAACATTTCAAAGAAATGAACACTGGCAAGATTTCAGGAGTGCAAAACAAGTTTTGTGCATTTCTAGATTAACATTTAGGAGCAAGTCAGTTTTTATATTTTACTTGAAGCATTTATGTTTTGACTGCAAAGACAGCAAAATAAGAAGTTCACATGAGACATAACTTGAACAGCAGTATTAACTAAAATATTAAATACATTATTTACTCAAAATACCACAGTTTCAAGCTATAAATCAATTAGAGCCTTAATTTCATCAATTTTGGTTTGTTTTACTTCACTTGCTGAAGGCTTTTTGGTAGCAAAGGCTCCTGCTGCAAGTTCCCTCTTCTTGTTCTGAATTTTCAGCATATTTTCTTCCACTGAATCCTTCACAACGAACTGAAATAGAAAAAAAGCCCCACTGAAATGAAGGGATTTTTTTTTTTTAATTAAAAGTTTAGGATGAAAAATTTAGATACTTTGGAAGAAAAGTTAAAAAACTGAGTAGCCTAAAGTACAGTTACATTATTTCATGATTACTTTGTAAAGAAAACACGAGAGGGAAGGGTTATAAAGCAGGTGAAGGAAAAAGTTTGGCATTTTAATTTTTTTTGCCCTTTTTAAAGAAAAAAACACTTATTGGAAGAACATCTCTCTCTTCTTCCTACTTATATTAGAAGAGAACCTGTCTCCAATTTCCCAAGTAATATTTTTGTCAGTGGATATTGATGAGGCAGACCAGCTGCTCTTCTGCAGCTAAACAAGCTGCTATGACAAAAGCAAAAGCATTCTATGTACCTTCAAGACAATAAAGTGTAATAGCCAGGCTAGACAACAGCAATATTACCCCACCTTAGTCAGTCCAAATAGCTCAACAGGGACAGCTAATTTTTAAAATTACTATTTCACAGGGAATAGGCTACGTTTTATCCAATCTTACAGTCCGAAGCCCACACCTCCAAAATCATACCACAATTTAAGTTTACTGGTGAGACATATGATGTCACAATTCTTTTTAAAATGCAGTAAAGTGTTTTGGAAAATAAATTATTTATTCACAACCAGAAAAATGTTCGAACAGATCACCTCTCAACTCACCTTAGTAATGACAACATTATGCTTCTGACCCAGTCTGTGACACCTGTCAAAACACTGATCTTCTGCAGCAGGATTCCAAGCCTGTCAGTAGCAGCAATGAACAAGCTAAATAACTTCCTTCAAAATATATAGCAAGATGCACATGCAGTCACTAAGAAGTTATTGTACCATCACCTCTTGAACAAATATCACTTGCAGATTAATTACGCCCAATCTAATACTCAGTCCTTAAGTATCCCACTCTAAAGAAAGCTTTCAGAACTTCCAGTTCTATATTCATAACAAGCAGCAACTTCAGGTAAATGCTTTAAAAACTAAGTTTGTCAGGAGTCTAGAAGACATCAAAACAATCTCATGATCTTTTTAATTCTGAAATACACACTGCATGTACCAACTGCCTCAGTACCCTTTTCCTGATAGCAAAATCTAAACCAGCTGAACACAGGCAGTTATTTATCAGTGAACTAAGTCCCCTGACTGTGAAGAAAGCCCATGTATACTCACATTGGTATATGCAATCATCACCAAGTTAGGTAAACAAGAAGTTTCCTGAACACAAAATGGTAGTGTAGCTGTTCCTCCTTACGCTTAAGAGGTAACACTAAATACAAGGATTTGGGAAATGCCAAGTCTGTGCTCTGCATTCTTCCAGCATGTTTTTCCTATGTAAAGGTAGCACTACTGGTTCTCACAGAATAGATATTTAAATGTCTAAAATATGATAATATTCTGTCTGTGATAAGCAAGTCTCATCCTAAGGGGCTCACCTTGCCATGTCACCCACAAACTGTAAGTTATCTAGGAACTCTTAATCAGCCCTTTCTATAGAAGGGAGGAAAAAACCAGCACTAGACTAGCACAAAAAATTCACTACACTCTAAGAACCTCTGATGCCTAAAGACACGCAAGACATCAAGCTGCAAGATAAAAGCAAAACCAGTCTTGTTTCTCCAGTCTCAGGTGGCAAGCAGAAGTGCAACAAATGATGCGTCTGTCACTGTAAGATGAACATTCCTGGCAAGCTATGTATGTACAGCAAATGGTTCTAATACTAATCTGACTGTACAAACAAGATGTCTTGAGGAAAAACCTAGCCCAACATGCACAAGCATGTTTCATTCTATCTTTGCTGTAGTTGAGGAGGACCAAAGTGTACTACTCCCGCTCTTCTCTTATCAGTCCAGCAAAGGAAAACTGAATTGCAATACCTCTATGCCTTTCTGCAATATCTCATACAAAGGATACTGTATTTTACATGGGAAAATACAAAGAAACTTCAACCTCAGAGAAGTGTCTGTATTACTTGTGATACTCTCACGTTAAAGGTTTGGACTTCTTCCTAAAGGTGAGAATTCAGCAGATGGGATTGGATTTAAACAGATAAACAATTTTTAAAAATTTTAAAAAAATTTAAAAAGAAGGGAAGAAAGTAGTCTATGGTTGGATAAATGTTCCTTCCTTGCACGGTGGTAAAACATCTCTCCGAGAAGAATGCAGACCTCTAACATACAGTTCTACAACAAATCCACAGAATCCGAGTAGAAAAACTGGTTACTCCACTGGCTCCAGAGGTATTTCTACTTCTTAAATCCCATTATTGCTGCTAATTCACTTGAAGGAATGCTAATGCATGACAAAATCTCATTCAGCACTGAACATTCAAAAGTGAGATCATAAAGAATGATGTGGTCCCACTGCCCTTTCATCAAATACAAGTAGTCAACCACTGCCACTTGGGACAGTTACCATCACAGAATGGTGACCAGCAGGATGAGGAGCTGTTCAATGGTGCATAAAGGCTGCAATTATATTTGGCTCTGGTTTGCGAGGTATAACTACATACTGTAGATGACTCAGTGTTAACAATGCTTAACTCATTTTCTTAAAACTGCTTGCCGCAGGACAGTGTAGGCATTATACCTCATTAATTATCTTCACAGAAAATGAAAATTCTTCTGGACTTTCCACAAGTTTTCTTATTCAGAGAATTGTTTGGTTTTTAAAAAAAAAAAAAAAAAAGGCAGTTGGACTAGATGGTATTGTAGGTCCCTTCCAACTGAACTATTCAATGCAACACATACAGAAACAATACTTGTGAAGATGTGTCACAATTCACGAAAAACCTTTTTCCAAGGCAACTTCTCCACACTCTCACTCGTATTTAACTCCTTTAGTTTATTAAGTAAATAGCTTCTGTCTTCATGCTGTTATTATCACTAACCTGATGCCCAAGCTAGTACTTTTTCTTTAGTATTGGTGTTACCAGATACCCAAGTCCAAAGCTACTCTATTATTTTAATTTACTTTGGTTTTGTTTTCAAGTGCACAAACTGTAGAATTTGTCTCAGTTTGCAACTGTCCAAGATCTAGGACATCAGAGCAAAGGAGTAAATAGTGGGGAAAGGAGGAAGTGAACAGAAAAACTTCGATTTTGTACAATGACACAAGACATGAACCAATTCTGTTAAGAATACCATTTTGCTATCAATAAATGTAATTTACATATTTATTCCTTCAAAAAAATTTTGCATCCCCAAGTGCTTTAATGAAAGAATAAACTTCCTATATTTAGGTATCACCATCTTTCTCAGTCTCCTACAACCACAAAAAGTAACCTCAGATTAATGTCTTTATAAATAAATAAATTCACAAAAATAACAGGAAAGACTAGAGCTGAGAAGCACTGCATTATAACACGGAAAAAAATATACTGTTCCTGAGATTCCACTTCATGGCTTGCTTTTGAAGTTAACTAGAACGAACAGAAAATAATATTCAAAAGTATCAGAAAGAAAGAGAAAGAAATAAAGGAATAGATATCAAATGCTACACTGTAAAGTGGCACACCACCTTGTTAACAGTAATGCTAGCGTTCTTTCCACTCAAGGTAAATAAATGGACAGCACAAAAATATTGTGCTAAAACAAAAACATGCCAGGGAAATAAACTGGGAAAGGTCCTACTTGCCCTTTAACAGATACTCATCAGCGTCATTCATTCCCAGAGGGGCTTTCCTTCTACCTCTTAGGAAAACACCAAAGGAGCTTCACCTAGATCAAGTCAGATAATCATGAATGACCCATTACTCACAGGATCCATTAAAAACACTCGGGAAGCTGCTGTCAGATTTAATCCAACTCCACCTGCTTTCAGAGACAAAAGCATTACAGTTGGGGATCCTGCTTGACTGCTTTGGAAACACTGAATTGCTTCTACCCTTTTCTTCTGTGCCATTGAGCCATCCAAACGAGTAAAGGCAAACCCTGATTCTCTGAAAAGAAAGTAAAAATGTTCAATTTAACAATCCATTTTCTATGACAACAGGAAATAAACACATTCAAAACCTGACCTCTGCTTTGAAATGTGTATTTAAAATTCTGCATTTAACAGGCGATACATTAAAAATAACGAGATTCATGGCTTTATTCCACTAAACAAAGTATTTAAGTAATTTGTTCCTCTTCTGAAGTTCCAAAGATCAAAAGGCTACTATATTCTTTGAGAGATCTTTCTAAAACACCATGAAAGCACACGTTTATTAAAAATGACAGTAGTTCTACTTACTTCAAGGGATTTTCTATCAGCGACAGGAAAGTTGTGAACTGAGAAACAACCAGACATTTAGCAGTTGGATTATCTCTCCGTAGTTCTATCAAAGCATGCATGAGAGCATTTATCTGAAATCAAATGAAGACTTACGCAGCTTATTCTGACTTGGTTAGATTCCACTCCTACACCTACTTTGATAAAGTTCACATCAATTGAGAAATCACTGTTCAGTAATACCTTTTAAACAAACTAATCCTAAATTCTGTGTGTAGGGTTTCTTTTAGTTTCCAAAGGAAACTAAGGGTTGAGCACTTTTAATGGTCACAAACTACAGGGTGATGGATGGTGCTTTGTGGAAGAGGATTCAGAAACCTCGTCCCCTACTACCCAGCGCATACAGGAAAAAGGGAACAGAGTACTAGAATTTAAGCAAGGGACAGCCACAGGGCAAGTGCTCTACTACTGTAGCAATACTCAAGAAGTGAGAAAGGCATCCCCTAGGAATATTCAGGCAAATAAGCTATGCAAGACCCTGGGCTAGGTATGACAGAGGATAAGGAAGCACCAGAAGCAGTCTTGGGACCAACAGGAGAACAAAAGGAGCAAGGAATTGGATCTGAGGCAAAAGAACATTGCCAGTTTTCTCACGTAAGGCTTAGTTATGATGGGTAAAGAACCTCTAACTAGAAAATGCAAGTAACTGCATCAGATAAATTTTTTTAAAAAAATTTAAAAATAAATAATAATCATTTAAAAAAGTCTTAATTTATCATGGAGCACAATGTCCTAAATTATTTCTTAGGTCTCCATAGAAAGATTTTTAGGGAATAACTTTATAATCAACTTCTGAAAGAACAACAGCTTCATTAGAAATTAAAATTAAAGTTTCAGAAAAGCAAATCTCAAACCAAAAAGGTCAAGGTACCAGCAGGAAGATTTAATTTCTGGCAGCGAATGCACAATGAAGGCGAGGCAAAAAATTATGTGACAGACCTTGAGAAACAGGTCTGCAAATAAACATATCTCACTAGTTTAATCTGACAAGTGTTATACTGAACATATGATGCCCACTCAGTTTTCCCCTCTGGAGCAGAATATATATTCTTTAGACAGTTTTAAGAAAGAAGGATTTATTTAGATTTTCAGTTTCCAAAAGTAAATTAAGAGCTGAATAGTTTCAGTAGTTATAGAACTACTCCATCTTCAGCTCTTCTACCAGAAGTCTGATTTAATTAATAAGCATCCATGTACTGCACAATGACCAGCATCAAATTACAGCTGGTGCTCCTTTTGTCTTGCTTCTCTGCTGCAAAATTTGTTTGTGATGAGATTTTATTATGCACTTTTTATTCTGTGGTGGCTAGACATGCTGCGCAGACTTTTAAATAATAATTTAAAGTATGTTATGCATAGGTAAAGTAGGTTCAGCATATTTACATAAAGATTCTAGAGAGCGCTGTACAAAACCATAATGAAAGCCAAGTAAAACACAATGGAATGTACCTTTGAACTGGATATCCACTCCCGATCAGACTTCTTTCCATTACTGGAGTCTATTTCCTCTTCTAGGGAACACTCTACCAAGTGCTCTACTCTAAGCTCATTCCTACAGAGAGGGCATTTGGCATTTGGCTACAAAAAAAGTCCAAATAACATCAGGAGAAACATATTAAATCAAATTGTTTATAGTGAGTACTAAAGATCACCTTTACAAAGCACCTTTTATGACATTATTAGATTGGTGTTCATACAAAAAATCCTCAAGGACTACATTCGTTCTTCTAACACATTGCTTTGTCATTTCTGACATAATGATCAAAATATTTGCGAGAACATTAAGGTGACATAAATGCTATATGTTTAAAAAACACTCAGCCTTCCTTTAAAGTGGTCTTCTTTCTGAGCATACTTATACTTGAAATAAGCAGCCCAAGATTTAAAAGCAAGCAAATACTTGGTCTATGGGGAGAAGACTATTTAAAATACCAGAAAAATACACTACTTTTCAAAGACAAGATCTTTCTTAGTTACAAACAAAGAATGACCTTTTAGCCTTTTTCTTCAAAGCCTGCACAGAAATAATAGCAGTCTGACGAAATATGCTTTGTCAGGGCCAGACACAGGGTATCTTCTCTTTTTCCACAACAGACATGAGAAATGAGACATAATATAACAGCAAAAGCTTTTTTCTCTGAAGCATACTCTAGATAAGGCAAAGTTTAGAATTTATACAATAGCACTTACATAGGACTACTCACAAAATTTAACAAAAGACCGTGTGCGCTACACAAATACAAAACTTTGCACAGCAAAAACAACAGACACGAAAAACTTTTGCCTAACAGAGCAACCCTTTAAAATTAGCTACCTCAGTTTATATAGCAGTCTGGCCACAGAACCAAGGCATCTTTAGACAGGCTGCAAAGCAGACCTCATAAAGCAGATGATTACTGGGGGCTGCTAATCTGGAATGAACCTCTAGCCAATTAAAGAGGATGGCAGTCATAGTCTGCATACATGAGTTAATTGCAGCAATAAAGATATCCTTTCAAGAGAGAGAATCTTAACACAAATGAATATAAGTCTCCAAAACATAGTTACAACTAAACCATTCCTGATTTGTCAGCAATCCAAAAATGCTCCATCGATGAGACAAAATAAATGAATTCCAACAAATATGAACAAGTTTTCTGTGAAAAAAATAATAAATAAATCCTAACAGTGCTCAAATACTCCCCCCCCCAATAAAAGGCTCACATCTTTCTGCATCCCTTCTCCAATTTAGCACTGTAATTAAAAACAACAGAAAACCCCAAACACAGCTGAACAATGCCAATACAGATACCAAAGACTTGCAGTGAAAGCATATGGAAGTGACAAAAAGTATCTCACAATCAACAACCAGAAGAAAAACAAGCATGTTTTAATGCATATCTGGCAAGCTTTTACAAGACTGCAGTTAATACACAAAGACATTAGATTACTGTAGAGATTTTACAGCTTTATTGCGACTTCAGCATAGGATGTTTACTTACTTGCACAACTCTGAAGCTAGCCTCAAGGAAAGACTGAAATGAACGTGTAAATTCTTAAGCTGTTAACTACTAAAAAGTTTTTCCAATTTCAGTAAATACTTTTAGGTTACCATTTAGAAAGATAAAATGGTCTCCAAGTTTGGAATACAATGAAAGGCCAAACTTTTCACTCAGCAGTTTTGTGTTGGCAGCTTCACATCCCATTCCTCACTGATGGCTTAATGCCCTCATTTGTACTAATAATGGAAAGCACAAGCATCTTGCCTGGAAGAATCCTGTTTGAACCTAAACTGTTTTGAGGGAGGGGGTATGCGTTTGTTGGTTTGCTTTGTTTTTAAGGTGGGAAGTAAAGTACTTTCCCCAGCTATTTTCTAGGAGAGAGTTGCATTGTAACCATTCAGGCACAGGAAGTACCCAACTGAGACCCAGCACTAAGGCAAATACCTATCACATGAAAACAGTTAGCTCCCCAACTCTGAAATAGTGTTTTGGGTAGAAGTGGCAAAAACTTCCTTGGGAATTGATTTAAACGAGGAATCATTTTTAACTTAAGAAAGGCTTACTCACTCATTGCTTTACAAACTCACAATAGTTCAACTTCAAAAGAGCAGAATCTACACCCACCTCTGTTCAGACTTCACTACTATGAAAGCAATCTATGGAACAATGTGGGACTAGACAAAGGCCCTAAGTTCTGCAGATTCCAAGGTCCTCTCTAGGCAAAGCATAGTAAATAACTTGACACCACAGTCACGTAATACAGGTTCCACCACATCATAACCCAATTTATTTCTCTGCATGCCTAAATACACCTGAAGGTTGAGTAGGGGCACCAAATCTCCTACAGACATATCAAGAACCTCTGCACTGGAAAAAGGCCTCTGCAAGTGCCCTTTCCTTAGAGAGTAATTCCACATCACTAGTTTCCCTCAAAACTGTCAGAAAGTCTTAACTGGATTATCTGCATCAGAACAGAACCTTGTGTGTCTGGCAACGAAACAAAGTCAATCTACGTGCCAGACAGACAACACTTCCTACCTTTGTCTTGTTAGGTTGACTGATTATGCACAAGCAGGGACTAATTTGTCCCCTGCTGCCTCCTATGAAGACCACCACCTAGGTTTAGCCTGGCACTTGCAGCTCTACTGTGGCTGAGTAGGAGGCAGAACAATTCCAGAGAGGAAGTGCAGCAGCACTGGATACAGATGGTGAGACTACCACACTATCAGACTGCCCTAGAAAGGAAAGGGCAAACAAGAAGGAAAAGTATAGCTTAGAAGCACACAAGAAAAATAATTACTGTGTTTTTCAAAAGAGCAATCAAAAGACACTCATCCACAAGCTTATTCTGGAGAGAGTCCAGAGAAGGGCCATGAAGATGGCCCTCTAGCAAGGCAGCTATTTCATCGCCGAAGTTTATCAGCTTGCAGTAAGGAGAGTAGACATGATTTTAGTTCAACAGTCAACTTCCAATACACAGCTTTGGTCTTTTTTAAGCACAGCAATATATACGTGCATCACATCACAAACAAGCAGTGAAGAGGCATCCAGCTACATGGAGGTATACAATGCTGCACTAGATGCCCTCATTTTTACCCTAGGGACAAAGTAAGGTAAGAATTGGGAAAAGGTCTTTGAAAATAATGATGGGCCTTTAACATCGTTCAGTTTGACAGCTACTCTCTCCGAAGTTTGACTTCAGGCCAATAGTTTTTATAACCCAGCTGATAACTAGGTTTACACTGTTCACCATTTATGATTCAAAAGAACAAGAGCTAGCTGGCCTTCTGGTGATACCAGTTCATTGCTTTTTAATAGCTGTTACTATTAACTGTAACCATAGATCACCAACCTGTTCACTTCTGATGACTTCAAAAATACATGGCTTACAAAAGACATGTGCACAGCGTGTTATCACAGGAAGAGTCAGTGATTCCAAGCAAACTGCACATTCTTCATCTGACCCAGAGCTCAGAACCAACTTCATTTTACTCACTAATGTCTCAGGCAGTTCTTCAGGAGTTTTATTATCTGCAAATATAGAAAAATACTTAAAAACAGAGATCTCCATACAGAAAACACTGAGGTGGCACACATTAACACAGTTGCATTGATCAAAATGCTCTTAGGACAGTTTCTACACAATTAGGATATAGCCTTACTTACTAGTTAGTTGTTCAATAATTATTTAGAAATGATCCAATTATTTCTCCATATTGTATGTTTCAGAGGATAAATGACAACCTTCTAAAAAAGGTTCTTACCATATCTCATTGGTCTTTTGGTTTTCTGAAAAAAATCACACCTATACCAATGGCATCTCAAAATAGGATTTTTCAAAACATTAAATTTGAGAACTCTCAAGAGTATTTCAAACAGACTACACTTTCTGACGAAAGAAGTGTATATAATTTTCAACACTATGCAGCTGTACAGTTCTGGCTTGTCAAAAATAAAATTTCACTCTCCTTTCAGTCCTCTGTGTTCACCCTTCCTTGCAGCCGCAACAAAGTCAACAGTTTCCTATTCTGCTGAAGAGGCAATGGTTCTGCTGACATGGCTAACAATCTACAAGCCATTCCCCAAAGCCCCTCTACATCTTCTCTCCTGAGGCAAAGAAAAAAATTTGCTGTAAAAGCACTTCTGTAAATTATTACAACAACAGATACACTGCTTTTTAACAAGCCTTCTGCATTTGGCTCTGCAGAGGTCCTCTTCAGTTCTTTCTTTATGGGCTGTCAAAGCTTATTAACTCCTGCTTCTAGTTTTTGTAACTACTCATACTTCATTACTTTCATTCATATTTGAGTATATGCTTGAGTACCCACTTCTCAAACATAATCAAACATATTATGGTATGAAAACAATAAAGGTAACAAAAGCTGTAAGTAGGTAAAAGCTAAAAACCAAGCTGAAAAGAGCAAGGCTGAAGATAGAAAGCTTGGAAAACACACAAACGTGTTTCTGTTCTTGAATACAAAGTGCAAGTCCTGTGTTTAGAAACACAGGAAGCAAAAGCATTCACTCACCAGCTGAAAAACTAGAAGATGCATTTATACAAAGATGAGGATGACAACAAAGCTGCCTCAATCTGAGCAGGATACCAAGGATGTCAGCATAGTGAGCTAGTACAGTCCCTTCACTGAAAAATCTGAACAAGAGTTTTATCATTAGTGTGAAATGCTACAGCCTGAAGATCACGTGATGTCATCTGTTACAAGTTAGCTGTTAGAATTATGTTCTGATTTTTCACTTTCCTGTTTGAATATATTTTATCAAATCCTCTTCCGAAAGAAGGTATAAAATGCTACCAGTAGCATGTTCTACTAGAAGAAATGCCAACACGTGGTGACAAAAAAATTAAGGCCATTCTTTATGTATCTGCTATCCATTTCTGTTTCTCTCAAGACAGAACTTCTAACAGATAGTTCTGCAATAGTCTCTAGTTCACTCTGCAGAACTGAACAGAAGCTATGCTAATTTGCAATTATTGGCTTAAGGCATACAAACTGACACACTCGGCTACTAAAGCTCACATAATCAAAACTTCCAAAACACAAGTTTGTGATATCAAACTTCAGCCTTCAGGATTAAGAAAGCCATCTGCTTACCTGCTAATAGCAGCTTTGCCCTCCTTCTTCACAGATTGATAGATTTGTCTCTCTTCCTCTGTAAATGTAACATGCTGAATAAGTACTTTACGTTTTGGTAACTCCAGAATGGGTTTTCCTTTAACTTTACTTGTTTTAGTTCTTCTAAGGGTAATGCTCCTAATCAGAGACTGTAAACGCCTAAAAATAAATATATAGACAATATATTACCCAGCTGGGGTTGGTTTGCTGGGATTTTTTTCAGTTTGTTGCACAAATACATGTTCTGTACAAAATCCAAGCCCAGTAGTACTAGGTGATTCATTAATCTGAAATACCAAATAATTTGAATTATTTGATATTAATTTGAACTAAAAAATTCAAGTAAGTACTGATGACACATGCATTCCAACTTTAAATGTGAAACACTAATTTGTCACATTGCCCAGGCACTACTAGTCATACTCGTTCACGAACCCTTTGGGAACACTTCATACCCAAGTCCTCCTGGAGCTCCCAATGTGACTGGACGTTGAATTGTTCTGTGCCACCACTCTCGATCAGTAAAAGGTTTCAGTTTTAAGAAGGAAATAAGAGACCACAAATCCTTTACAGAATTCTGAATAGGAGTGCCTGAACAGAAAACAAAGAAAGGTTGTAAAACCTTCTGTGCTTTCTCCAAACAATACACCATGGACAAACTCTCTCATAACTAGGCTAACATGTCATTAAGCATAATATATATTATTTTTTTAATTAAAATATTACAAAACACTTAAATATCTAACAGTGAGAAAACTACAGCTCTCAGTGCTAGGAAGACTTGGATGTTAATCTTTCCTTTTCAGCTTCATCAGCAGTGGTTACATAATGATCTTCTTTAAATTACATTTATCATATTATTTATATGCTTGCACAGTCCCTGGCAGTTTTTAGGATGAGAACCAAACCTCATCTTTTTGAATAAAGTATACTAAGAGTGTGAGCTTCTAACCAGACATAACATGCAAGTTCATAAATAGGTCCCTTTTTACTTGCACTTCCACCAAACCTGTGTAGCGAAAATTATTTAAAAATTTGTGTCTACAAACTGAGTGAAAACAAAAGTTAAAAACAACAAACAAAACAAAAAAAAACCCCCAAACCAAACAACAGAAACCCCAAAAAAACAAACCACCAAATCAAGCGAACAAAATAAAAACCTAAAAGAGGACACATAAATTGCTGCTCAAAGACAAGTTTAAAAACATTCCAAATGAATCTGACACAGACAGACATTAACCATCTCCCAGAAAAAGCCAAAGTGGAAACACCAAGTGGGAAACACAAGACAGTGTTACACTAAGATGACCTGCACTGCATTTCCTCTGGTGTCAAATATTTTACCTGTAAGTACCCATCTTCTGTGTCCCTCCAGATTTAAGGCAGCTTTAGTTTGCTGAGCATTTGGATTTCGTATAGTGTGCCCCTCATCCAACACAATTCTCAGCCACTTGACTTTATGTAATGGGCTGTCACCTCTGATCTGAAACACAGTATTTTAATCTTTGACTCAAATTAAAATACTTTTTTGCAATTTGAATTAAACAAGCTACCTATGTAATAATTCCACAATTAATAATGGATTGTATTTATTCACATCTTGTTTATTTATCAGCACAGAAAACCAAAACTAAGAATGAGGCGTTCCTTCTTTTAGATTTAATGATTCCTGAAAAATGTTACCAGTCTTCTCATACTCAAGTATGAGGAATTAACTACAGAAAAAATAAGCTAAGCCTGAAAAGGAGAAAGGCTTCAAAGACACAGAGATACGGAAAAAGGATCAGAGAGAAAATTAAAAGTTTATATTACATTTGAAGGTGTAATCTTCAGGCTTTTAAAATGGCTGGAATTTCTATGAAAGCATCACTTGACAAGTACATCCCATGCAATGAGCTACTTGGTTGCAGCACACGTGCAACAGGACTTATGGAGTTATGTTTTTATATGCTCCATATTATTTGAATTTGACAGGGGAAGGCAGAAATGGGATGCCACTGATATTTGAGGAGATTTACACACTTGCCATCCTTTCCTATCCTTAAGAAGTCTTTTCCTTAAGCTGTCACAATTCCAGCCAAATAATTTTCTCTACAGCAGCAATCAATAAAAAACTCCCTTCATTACCACAGCAAACCCATAAGAAAGCACGTAAAGCAGAACTACAGCTATAACCTTTTGATTGCCTACCAGAATAGCACTCGAATATACTGCCATCATTAGTCCTAACACCGGGAGTCTTGAACAGTAAGGGATCTTCAAAAAAAACCAGCCAACCAACCACAAAAAAAAAAAAAAACAACCCAAAACACTTTCTCATTTACTTACTCCATAATCAGTAGCTAAGATGTTGTATGTTGTCAGTACAATGTCTTGTTCTGAAAGAACTGATGGGTCTTTGCTACGATCAGAACCGTAATAAACATAAATATTTACATGAAAGTCTTGGTGGATATGTTGTTCAAACTGGTCCTGAAAGAAAAGTTGTCAAGTCACCCAAAAGATACTGTGTTACTACATGACTGTTAGAATAACATCCTTCTAAGTTGCCTTAACTAAAACCCACTTCCTCTAGCTCTGTGACATGCTACATCCACTTACATAACAAAAGCAGTTTGGATTTGGGTTTCTTTTTTTACCTCTCCACCCAGGTGAGAAGAGGGACCAGAAGTAGTCACCTCAGTCATTACTAACAGACACAGTGCCACATTCTGGTAACTCTAGCTCTACTTCTTGCACAGTATTAATTCACATCCTGATGGTATATGCACTT
Organism: Elanus axillaris; assembly: GCA_026212715.1. NCBI lineage: Eukaryota > Metazoa > Chordata > Aves > Accipitriformes > Accipitridae > Elanus > Elanus axillaris. The sequence goes on along the minus strand of JANZLQ010000089.1, from coordinate 43,234,384 downwards.
CAAAATCTACTGTTCCTTCCAAACTGTAACAGAAGAATTTTTATGTTGTTTTTCACTTTCTACCTTCATCTTCTCTTTGTTAATCCTTTCACTGTTCATTCACAGCTTCTTCCCCTTACTGGGTTAACCACCTAAGTTTTAGCATAAATGACAGCACAATTGTCAGAGTACTCATTTTAAAACCAGTGTTTATATTCCCTACATTTGTTCTATGAAACATTCAGCTACGGTAATCTTGACAGCCAATAAAAGTCAACAATTGGATTTCTGAAGCACCAGATTCACAAATTTTCTTTTAAAATATTTAATTCAGTTTTGAGTTGATGAAGAATACTTCTATTTTTTAAACTATTCAATGTTACCCAATTATATGATTTAAATGTTTTACCTACAGTATGAAGTTGCTACTTTTTCTTTATTAATGTTCTAACCCCATACAGCAAAAACTTCCAGATAAAACATAACTTTCAAAGTTGAAGACATCCCCTTAATATTTGTATTCAAAATATTATGGAAACAAAACAAAATCATTAACTGATGCAGAGAGCACTAGAAGGGCCCTTCAGCCTGTCACCCTAGCAGATCTACTCCCCCAAATCACCAAGATCGCCAAATTACTGAACACCTCTAGTAAATGAGGTGTTACATGCATTATCAATAAAGTACAATAATATTTTATTCTGAGCATGCAAGAAGGACCTATCTCCTCCACCTTCTACGTCTGTTTTAAGGAGTTAAGTCACTCAAGTTCCAGAAGTGCCAAAGTGAAACTGCCTAGTCAAAAGCAGGGAATGGAAAGTGAGCTCGCTACTCGTGGAACTGCACTCTCGTTATGATACTACTCCAGTCTTTAAATTTTTATCAAATAAACCTCCTTTGGGAAAGCAGCTCTGTTTCATAAAAAAGGAAAACTATGACCTTTTACTAGCATGAGAGACTACAGGCAGTACTATTTCTACAGCATCATAACCATCATGTATCTCATTTACACATTAAAACAGCTTAGCACTTACAATCCAATTGCTCAGGACAGAGAGTGGACATACAATCAGTGTTGCTCTGGGGCCATCATCAGAATATTCCTTCTCAGACTGAACGCTAGTGGTACCTGAGGAAACAGAAGTCATATTTAGTGGCATAACAGTTCACTTTAAAGCAAAGTAGTTAAAGAAACTTAAGTTTCCCTGAAGTCTTTTCTAAATTTCTTCACCTGAACAGCGTCAAAGCAATTGACAAAGAAATAAGCTTCATTTATTAAGTCAAATATGTATAATACTTCAGCTTCAAAAAACTCAGAAATTGATATTAATCTGTTTATTCCTTCATTACCTTTTCTTTTTGTTTGTCTTTTTAAACAAGTAGACGAAGGTAGGAGAACAGATGCAAAGCCTGTATCTTCTTGGACAACACAGGAAGTTGCTGCAAAGAGCCAGACAAACAGATTTTTCACAACATGCAGAGCATATGCATGTGTTTATTTTATGACATGTTTCATAAAAGTCAAACCTGTTAACCAAATTACTTCTCCTCTCCAATACAATAATGTAAAATATCTTGAGTTGGAAGGGACCCAATAAGGATCATTGAGTCCAACTCCCTGCTCCTCACAGGACTACCTAAAACTAAACCATATGGCTAAGAGCACTGTCCAGATGCTCCTTGAACCCTGATGGGCATGTGTGCAGAAATATAGTATCTTATACCTCTATTTCAGCTTATGAATCTTCAGAAGAATGCAGTTTACCAGTCATTAAAAAAAATAAATAATAGTTTACCATAGGTTTCACTCCACGTACTTTAAATCTAAACTTAACTGCTTACTCCAGAGTACCTGTAGCCCTTTTTTTTTTTCCATGCAAGATACTTAGTTCAACAAACAGTGCATTCTTACCTCTTCATGATCATGTTCTGGCTATTTACCACAAAAGATGGACTTAATTTTTTTAATTTGTTTTTCCAAACCTAGTGCACTGACAACAAGTTTGTATCAAATTCTAAAAATCTTCACAATTCTGTTTTTCACTGTCCATTTGACACTGCTCATTGCTTGTTACGCCACCATTTGTTCAAATGGGAAACAAACTACAACACTTAGTCCTAAAACATTACTTTCCCATTCAATAATTTCTAAAATTTTCTGCTTAAAGCTTTGGTTGAATAAAATAAATAAAAAAACCCCCAAGAAACCAAAACAAAACCCCTAAGTTGTTTAGTTAATTCCTTTTCCAGTTAGTTAGAAAGCCTTATCAGTTTGGCTTCAGAAAGGAAGACACCAGGTGTCACAGTAACCATTAAAAAAAAAAAAATTCCTTGCAACTTACCTTCTGTTTGTTGCAGTAGCCATTCTTCAGACTCTCCCAAGTCACTGCTTCCTGAATATCTGGGTTTCTTGGCTTTATCTCTAAGATATCATCATTAAGAAAGATTAAAAAAAAAAAAAAAATCACAAACCGAACCAAACAAACCCCACAACTCTACTACTGCTTGAATTTACATATTAAATCTCAAGAGCATAAAGCAAATGAACTTGATATTGCAAATAAGATACCACTGTGGTTTGAAAATTGTCTCTTTTGAAGGGTTAGAAAAGGGAAAGCATAGAACATAGAGCTGCAAGGTGAATGATGCTCATAAAACTTACTACAGATTATCACTGAAGTTCACGCCAATTATAAGAAGAGACTAGTGTGGTGGGAAAGTTAAAACACATTAGTAAGCTTCATAACTTCCATCAGCTCAAAGCTGTCTGTCAGAAGCATACCTGCAAAGTATTTCTTAGCCACTTAAAAACCCAACTGATCCTAAAAAAAGATTATTTCACAGCCAGTTTTTTAGATGCCACACGCTGATGTTATTAGAAATCTTCACTACTGAAGGAGACATCCAAGCCTGCATTCATGCAAGCCACATAGAATGAGTCAATGCTTTTTTAATATATTCCAAAGTGCAACACAGATACAGAACACTTACGATAAATGTAAGCAGATGTACAGCATACTGAAAGGTGAAGATAGAGCAGGAATGCATTTTAGGCTAAGGTTAATCATAACAAGGTATCACTTTATTTTTACTCAAAATCTATGTAGCAAAGCAACAAACAAAAAGAGGTTATTCCAGCTATCTACCTTTTTGGAAGACAACTTGAGTATTTCAACGGAGTACTTTCAAACTTCTTTGCATTAGAAACACCAGGCTCCATCACATTGCTAGAGTCTTCATAAAGAAAAAAATCGGTATTTATGAAAAATATACATAGTCTTCAGCTTGGTTATCAAACCAACTTTAGCATAACTTGTTAAGAACAAGTACAAACTTCCTTTAAAACAACCTTTGTTCTGCATGAGACAAGTACTACTGATACTGAGATCACAAATGAAAAATAAAAAATATTCTTAACACAATCTTAAAGATTTACGAAGTCATCAAATGTGTACTGAGTTTGCAGGTGGTCAAAAACATCAAGAAGAGGAAATACCAAATGTAAGCATTGTACTGTTAACAGCAAAGGCAAAGGTCTATAAAGAAGTTTTAAATAATGCTAAACAGTCAGGGTTTTTTATGGGCCAAACCTTACTAATTAATGATTTCTACATTGCCTAAAGCTAAATGAGCAAAAGCAGCATTAACAGAAAAAAATGTGGTAGCATCACCAATGCACATGTGGGGGTTTTGGGGGTGCAGGGGGTTTGTTTTGTTGGGTTGGTTTTTTTTAAGGTCTTCTATCAGGTAGTGAACAAAACATCACCTCCATGCTCTGCCAATAATACCAAATCAGAAGCAAATGCAAAAAAGAAAACGCATTAGGACAGTTGATATCAAAACTGAAAGCAACAGCACTTGCAGAAAGAGTTTTACTATAACTCAGGTAAGTAAATTCATGCTTGAATGCCCGATTTAAACTTCAGTAAGTTTTTGGTTTGGGTTTTTTTGTTTGGTTGGTTTTTTTTAAATATTAAAAAAAGTTTAATACTATACTGAAGATAGCAAAACTTGCAAAGACTCAAGAAGTAGTTATCAATTTAATGTACAATAGAATGAGAAATAAGGACGGGGTGGGGTGTAAGGGTTTGAAAGACATTATCATCACTTTTTCAGATTAAGTAATAGTAGAAACAGGTTCTCCCCTCACTGCTGTAAATAGCATCTTGTTAAAATGCTTGATACTCTGGAAAATAAGTAAGTATCTTGGCCGCTGCTAGGCATTTCAGCTCTGGTAAAGGTTCTGATTTTCTGGTGACAGTCATATTGATTCCTACGAAAGACTGCATTTTCTCCCTTCCAGAGTACTGACAAAAATAACTTTCAACAGAGGCAGTTCATACTAGTGTGTTCTCTACTTATCAGTCCATTTCTCCTGTGCTATCAGTTAGGCCATCTGTATTAAAATTCCTTGTGTGGGAGGACAGTGAGTGAAAGTTGCTCAAGAAAACCTCAAGCCCTATAAACTTCTTCAGTCATTTTCAAGAGCATGATGAGTTACAAAACATACTAACAGCAGGTATAATTTTTGATACACATCTATAAATTCTCCTGATACAACCTGAGAACTACAGGTGTGATAAAATCCTTCTAAATACTTGTCATTTGCTCATTACTTAAAGGTATTTTTTAAAAAAAAAGCAACTTAATACAGAACCTGATTACAATTAACATTTACTGTTTAAACAAACATGATTCTAACAGATGCATAGAATGTTCCTGTTTTGTCTTCAAGGAAGGAAAAAGGAACACAAAAGAAAACCACAATCCATTTCCTGGATGTGGTAACTTTCCTGGCAGGGTGCAACTTTCTCACAAGGCACTTTGTCTTCTCATACGTCAACTGAAACATCTGTAAAGGTATGTTTTAAATACTTCTCTGAGATAACTTAGTTTGTCAAGAGTTTGCAAAGACTGGTACTGACAACAGACTAAGAGTACCCCAGGTAATAACATTAATTATCATGCAAACAGTACTGGACTTTTCATAGTTTGCTGTCACCTTTACATAGTCTGCGTCCAACGCTGTTCGTGCTGTTAGTACCAGATTCCTATTGAGGAATGGAAACTTTTATTCTTTAATGTAGCAACAGGACAAAACGCCAACAATATCATTACACTAGTCTGACCAGTGATTCATTACTGCTCTGAAACATGAAAGACTTGCTCAGTGGCAAGTCAGACAGTCACTTAAAGATGCTGAAAAAGCTATACCTTTTTTTCTGTTTGTTTTTTAATAGCCACATACAGAGTTCAAATGAAACTGTAGAGGCAGAGGAAACTCAGTCTACACTGCTACGCTAGAAAGAAAACATGCCAATAAGATTTCCCAGTTAACATTCCAAGCTCAAACACAAAGCATTATTTTGTTAAATTTAGACAAGCGTGGCAAAACAAAACCAAACCCCCAGCCTTAATACTGTCACGGATAATAAATCATCTAATTCTAGCATTTAGTTGATTTCATCGTCTTGAAAATCATGTCATAACGAAAACAAAAAGCACTTAACTGCACTACCTAAGAAGAGTTTGCACATTGGTGTTAGTTCACTAACTAGTTTCTCCACCCCTCCATTTCAAGTATTTGGCAAAAATATAAACCGAGATTTATTTATTTATTTTATACCGAGACCCTCTGCTCGCTTGTTTGGTTGTTTCAGGCACTTCCTCCAAACCACAGAGGAACTATGTATGCACACCCCCAGAAAAAAACACTATTTCTATTTGTGCAGTCACAACTTGCCTACAGGAGAAATTCATAAGAAATTAAAGAACTTATGAAACTTACACTGAAAATGTTTATGCCTTCATAAATTCTTCCTTGGAATACGCTTAATCATACAATCCTAAAATAACACAGTCTACAGTTCAGTTATACTCTCTGAAGTGAGACAGTCCACCTAACTTCAACTAGTCTATCCTATCCTTCCTCTTATTTGATGTACTTGAGTAACTTTTTCTACAAAATTTATACAAAGTTTACCATACAGAAAGTTACTAGGCACAGGGTTTTTTTATAAACTGCTACATTAACTCTGTTAAAACAAGCATTTTCTTTCATCTCACCTCATAAAACTTATCACTTGTGATCTTTTCAACAGGAAGAGGCTTGCCATCTTGAAAATTTGTGAGAATCAATGCAATAGTAGTAAGTGTTTTACCCTGTGTAACAGAAAAGAACATTATATTTTCCACAGATTAAAATGAACCAAATGACCAACCAATCAAGAAACACACACACACACGTTTTGTACAAAAAAAAAATATTCAAGCTTGGTAAGTATTATTACCAGTCCCATATCATCAGCCAGTATTCCTCCAAGGACATTTTTAGGTCGCTTCTTTTCTGCAAAGTTTGTAAGTATATTGTAGTAGAAGTCATTTCTCTCTTCCCAAAAGGGTGGCAAATTGTTACTGTTCTCACGTGAAACCATCCAAGCTAAAGCCTGCTTCTGATGGGGAAGCAAGAGTGTGCCAACAGCCTGCAAATTAAACAGATACATTATGCACTATTCGCCTATTAAATATGACATTCCATTTTTGAAAGAAAAATTTTTTTATAAAGTCCTTTGTATCTACTAAATTTTTTTCTGATTCAAGCATCTCCTGTGTCCAGAAAAAGCTAAATATGCTTCTAGATGTTTAAGTATTTATATTTCTATAGAAAACAGTTTCTAGCTCAAGAAATACCTCTGCTCCTTCCATTTCACAAGTTTTATCATCTTCCTTCAGATCCTCAAACAATTTGTCAAATTCACTTTTAAGCTGCATAAATGAACACAAAAATTGCAATTAAAATTATTGCAATTAAAAATAACCTCACTAAATAATCAATGACTATTAAATTACAATTACCTGTCATATGGTAATCAGTATAGATAAGTCTACCACTTTAGGACTCATTTGCTGGAATATGTTCATTAGCTACTGCTATACAAAAAACTACATTCAGTTTTCCCCAGGACAAACACATGCCAATACAAGCAAGAGCTTGAGAAGGGATGGCTAAATATATTCACATCCTTGTAAGACACTCGGTAAAGTAATTACTTCACTCTAAAGACCAAACAAAAAGCAAAACAAAAAAGACCCACCACCCAACCCTTCAGGTATCACCTTGGGTCAAATCTGAAGATAAAGTCTGAAAGACCAATTTTAATTGCATTTGAGGACTTAACATACTTGTTATCTGGTAAAGCATTAGGACAGAGAAAAGAAAACACACCACCACAACAACATAAAAAAAATTATTGAACAACCAAAACCTCCCAAAGTTACATGGGACTCAAGGCTGTCACAGCTAAAATATCTCCTTACATTATAAAAATGAAAAAGTTCAAGATGACTTCAAAGCAAATCTGTGGTTCAGAAAAGGAAAAAAAAAAAGTGGCAGACTTCCACTTCACAAGCAGTGTTTTATTAATGAAAAAGTTAAAAGGCCCCCACTTCAAAATCCTGATTCCTGGTGTTTAAGTATGAAATGCAAACCTGTTCAGTTGTCAACTGCACAGCAGCATGAACCGGAGCGCTGTAACTTGGACCAGCTCTCCCAGGAATCCACTTTGATCCAAAACCACATTCTGAACCTACTTGCCATTAAAAAGATAGCATTTTGAGACACAGCGGTATGACGACTTCCCAACCTCAGCCTCCACTGGCTCATTAAGTAACAATGCTGATCAGATTGTGGGCTACAAGACAGTATCTTTCACCATTTGTCTTTTAGCCTCAATTTATCCTTTACTTTCAATGGGCCACAAAGGCTTTCCACAAATCTTAACACTCGCAGGCAATGAGCTATGGGTTGGGAACCTTTGAGATGGCAACCATGTTTCTTAGAAATTGCTGCCTTACATGAAATTTGACTTGGTAACAGTATGATGACTGCTAATGCAAAAGGCTTTTTTACTCCAAACTCTTTTCTGTCAACAACACACAATAAAACCTGTAAGCTAAAACCTGAAATCTTGCTATATGTAAAACAGATCTGTCCTTCACCAAGTGTTTATTTCTGCATGCATCCTTATTGCTGACTACCACTGCTTCAACAAAGCCTTAGTTTCAGGAGCTCAGGTACTTTTTGTGCAAGGCTAGCTCTGCAAAGCATCAGGTCTGGTAAGCTTATACATTCAGAGACATCTCATCTCTATTTGCTCACACCTCACTAGTAGGATACATGTCCTAGCACTCTACTAAAAAGCAGCACTATCCCTGAAACTCTCATCCTATGAAAGGGCCTAACCTGTTTCTTAAGAAAAATAAAATAAAACTTAATTTTTTTAAGTTAGGAAAAATGCAGGATATCAGTACGGATTTTTAAGAAACATGGAATTGAGCATAGAACCTCAGAAATAGACATTACTCAAATGCCTCTCCAATTGCTGGCAGGCAACATAAAAGACAGGACACTAAAGTATACCTCCTATGAAGTTTACAATTAATAGCTGTGGGCTCTGCATTATTCCACAACTAAGTGAAAAAAATCATTTTGTGAATGACAAGACTATGACAAGGATTAAGCCCTAAAACATTAATTCCAACCAGTGGCAAGGTCAATCTGAATATTTTAAAAAGGAAAAAAAAACCCAGAACTTCAAGACTTACCTTTCAGAGGAGGAGCCAATTTAAATCCATGCCTTTTTAGCTGATCTAGCACTGCTTCCTTGTTTTCTTCTCTTCCCCAAAAGCTCATTTGTACAGGCATGGTAAAGGCGTTTTTTGCTCCGTAAGGGACAACCCTGATAAAAAGCAAGGAAAAAGCCTACAGCAGTATTCTTTTAATTGTTTAATTGTAAACCTTGTTATATCTTCAGCAAGAGGTACTCCAAGGTGCTTATTTTCATCAAAACACAGAATGTTCCAGATAGGCGTTAAGTACTCATACTGCATAAGTCTTTTATACAGATGACCACAGGCAGTTAATTTAAGAGTTCTACAACAACCTTTAAGGAATTTACTCTCACTAGTGTCTCTATATTTTATCATATATGGAAAGACTGAACTGTATGCAAGTAGTTCAACAGAAGAATAGGATCTAAAAACATTGTTTTAATCATATTACCAAGCACTGTCATTTCTGTCAAAAGAGAACACTTACAGTTTTCAGAATTTGCTAGCGTGGCAACAAAAAAAACCCCACTTCCCTTTATATTCATGGAACCAAAAGCATAATCTTCAGACTTACCCTTCAATTAATGCTAGTTTGTTGTCCATAATGCCTGCCAATGCTGCCGCTAGTTCTTTTTTTATATGGCCTACCTGGTCTCCATTCACATTATTTACTTTCACTGCATTTTTATCATATGGATTATTTGGCTCCCTCTGAAGTGCAACCATTTCATTGTTATTAACCTAACAAAGCAAAACAAATGCCAGAACACATTCATTTAGTTACAAATTGTTTGCAGAAATATCTAATATACACTTACTTAAATATCATGAAGCTTAAAGGTTAATTTGGTATGGCATCGTGTTGTCAGTCTAATAACCTACTACTTATTCAAGATACCAAAAGCACTACACATCAGCTACCTGATATATGTCAGCAATTTCTGAGCAAGAACTGCTAACACATTTTGTAAGGGAGTAAACACACCCTTTTGTCTGTGTAAACAGTTCAAAGACTTAATTTTTTGTTTTCAGTCACTTTCATTTACCTTCTGTGGGTAAGCTGAGCTGCCAAATAACTAAGCCAGATTTGAAAGCTTACTACCTCGATTAAATTTTGAATTAAAATTTTAGATGAAGTACTTCCTGTGAAGAATGTTGAATACAGCAAGTTAGGGGAAAAAAAAAATTATACTTGGTCAAAAGCTCTGAGATTTTTTGAAATTGAATTATTTTTTCTGATGCTCACAACAACTTTTTCTTCTGAGTATGTATAATATTCTTCTGGGTATTTATAATTTATCATGCACTTACAATCCCCGTGTAGTATCGTAATCCAACAACACTTCCTCGCAAAGTTCCATATAAGATAGCTGAGTCTGTATCCTCCTCTGTTCCAGAAGTGTCACCTACAGAGAGGAAGTCTTGCAACCCAAGACTAGAATAAAAGTCAGGAGAGGAAAAACGGGAGTAGTTTCTCTCTCCTCTGCAGATGTTATACTGACAGTATCCTCTTGCAGTATCTCTGCAGAAAGAAAAGCGTGAAATACTTAACAATGGCTTTGATAATGGCATTATTATTTCCTTGTGTTCTATTTGGTCTTTATATAAGGCTACCTATAAACCCTGGGTTTACAACTTTATTCAGATAATATTTACCTGGAAACATCCCCCAAAAGTTTTCTATTAGGGGAAATCTTTTGTCTGCCATTTTTTAATACCAAATTAATTAGTTTCAGCCAAGTACAATAAAGAGCTGACAATTTAACGGACTAAACTATAGCATTTGTGGCATTCTGCCCTACCTTCCTTCCCTCTTTGTCAACATTAAGAATTCTCCAGGTTGAGTGACATCTCTAATTATACCTGGCACAGCAAAATTTCCATGCATTTTCCTAACACCAATTTTTCTCATCTAAGAGAAAGGTTAGAAAAAACCCGTTTGTAACTGATTAACTCTGTATAACTTCATGTCTATATCCGCAGAAGTTTAAGTGCTAAAACAACTGTTCCCTACATATTTCTTAAGCTTACCTTCACACCCTGACATCTATTATTAATACTTTATAATAAACTTGAGAAAGAATCAGCTACTCCAACCTGACCTGGGTAATTACACTGTGTATCTCTAATACAAACAGCCGTCTGCCAGGTTCCCCTTTTGGTGAAGGGATACACCTAGTCACGTTGTTGCACACCGAGAGACGGAAACATCTCTGGCCACGCATTTAATGCACGGGTAAGCGAAGACCGACACACTAACAACTGTTTTTATCAAGTAGTATGTAACAATAAAATCTCAATATTTAACTTTCTGCTCATACGTAACAATCATGACCTTTGGCACATCCCAAAACTGCCCTCCTACGTTGCTGGATCAGTTTAAAAATGCTGTGATTTTGAAAGAATTGGTTTCCATATCCTAACTATTCAGAGCTTTGCACTGCGAGCTTTGGTTCCTTTTGCAAGGGATATCTAAAGGTACTGCACAACCGGCACTCCGTTTTCTCCGACGGAAAAAAGACACCGCTTAAGAGGCTTTGCTCCGAGCAAGGATGGGCAGCCGACCCAGCGAGGGGTTAACCAGAAGCCGTTCTGCCGCCGCGCCGCGGCAGGCCTCCCGGGAGCCCCGCCAGAACGCAGAACCCACCCGCCGAGCGGCCTGGGCGCCCAGCACCGACACCAGCAGGTGTTCTACGCGAGCCACCCCCGCTCGCCTCGCCGCCCGCCGCGACCCCCGCCCCGGCCGCCACTCGCAGGACACGGCGCGACGCGGCCGAGCACAGGCGGGACCGGCCGCGGCCCGGCC
>JANZLQ010000089.1:43210481-43222889 GCA_026212715.1 Elanus axillaris | reverse complement strand
AAACCCCCCCCCCCCAGCTTTCCTGAAGCATGGTGTCTCCTGTAAATTTTACAGGGATTAGGTAAATTTTGCATCTGATGGAGCATCATCTACAACATCAACACTTAAAAACCAATCTTTACCAGTTATATTCAATCCTCTTCATATGAATCAACAAACACCCCCTGGAAGACAGCACCTTACAGGTGTGACCAAGCCAAACTGAATTTGAACTGTTTGGCATCATTATTATAATGGCTGTTGCTACCCTCCCTATCCCCAAGCCATACATTTTCTTACCAATCATGCATTTATTTGTAATTTTAACATGACAGTAAGAGTTGGAAAACTCTTACGTTGCACTTTATAAGCATGGTCTAGCCCCAACTGAAATTTGTGATAAAGAGTCAACTCAGTACAACCAAGCTTGGACTGTTGTTTACTGCATACAGCAGGGAGACATGAAGGGAGTACGCACAGTCTGACTTTGGACAGCGAGGCCAGTTGTCAGCAGAGAGAAATCCTTGCCTCCATAGGACCATGAAGCAGGATCCTGCCCAAGGTGCTCTGCACTGTCCTCTAGGGCAATGTTTCTTTTTCTACCAGTTAGAGAGGAAGTCAGGTGTAAGTAACTAATATTGTACTACCTCAGTATACTGCCCAGTGTGTCTAATTTTCAGTCAGATCTCTACACCAGGTTAGAGATGAAAAGCTACCAACAGCCATGGCTTCCTAGAAGATGTTTCTCTCTCTTTCTTTTTCTGCTTGACCCTGAAAATCATTTCTACTCTTTTAACACCTGACGTGTGCAGACTCCCCAGGACAGCTGAAGCTCAGACAATCAGTGTGTAAGCAGACTGTTTGTTTTGAATTAGAGAAAAACTTCCTTGAGTCATTCCTCAGAAACCAAACAGATGACATTAAAGGAAACAATGAATAATGTCGTTTGGCTTAAAAAGTGTAATGAACAAGTGCCAAATAGATTTTCACTGATATTGCAAACTGATTTGAAACAGGCTGGCTGTACTTTGACCTGTACTGGTAGACTGATGTTTGCTGCTGTAAATTTCAATTACGGACCATCTCCTAATACCTACAAGCTGCCTTTCATGGGAAAAAACATCTACGCCAGCACAGGCTGCTTTAATGAGAAGCAATTCAGTGAGGCTTGTACGCACCAGGGTGGTTTACAGAACTCCTCCAAAGCTTTCTGCAGCTAAGGACTTCTGAGCTGCCCTGTAAGGTGCTCACCCTGCTTAAGCAAGCTCCTTTATCCTTCAGTAGTGTCTTAGCCAACAGCCCTTCCTGTACACCTGGAAAGGTGCTTCCCACCTGTGAGCGAAAGACAGCTTACATCACCCAGCTTTTCACAGCCAGCCAGCCAAGCTCTCTGAATCAAACACCTCTCAGCTCTGAGCTAGAGCTCGGAGATTCAGAGCAGCAGCACAACTTTTGAGTAGTCAAACCAGAAGTCAGGTGGTGTGAAGATCCCCTACAATGTTCTGCAGTTTAGATGATCCAACCCATGAAGAAGCAAGGGGATTTACAAGGGATATTTTGACAGAATTTTTATTTTAGTTTAAAATGAGCAAACAGAAGCAGGAGTTAGTAAACCATCTGGGGTAAACCAAGAAACTTCCCAAATATCCCATCCAGCTTGAAACGGACATCCCAATGTTTTTTTAAAGACTGAACCCCCCCTTTATCTTTAAAGATATCAGTAGAGATAGAACCAAGTAAAAGTTGGAATGCAACCACTTTGCACTAACAGAGAAGAAAGAGAAGGAAAAAGAGAGAGAGAGAGATTAAACTCATGCACATATCTAACACTAAAGTCCTGACCTGGCTAGCTTCTCCCCTGTGCCAGTGACTACCTACTTATTCCAAGATAGGGAAAATCCACTTGTGCATAAACAGTCCCTTCATAGACATGATTTTGAGAATGGACCTTATGATTTAAGGAGAGTGGAAACAGAAGTTTAATATATATTTCTAGTTCTCTCTTCACAGTGTCCCTTTAAGAGCTTTTCTTTTGTTTCAATATCATACACCTTGATGTGGGACCACAACAGGAAGCTGAAATGCCAAATGACTGGAAGAAAGGCTATGCTTGTGGTACTCCTGACCACACCAAATGCAAGGAGTACAAAGAGCTCATTCTCTCAAGCCTCCCAAACCCATTTCCACCCCAAAGGGCTATAGAAAAGCCTCAGATAAACATCCAGATCTTTGATTGTTTATTCAAACTGAACACTTCACAGGTTTTTGGAGACTAGCCCATCACTACAAGGAATAAGAAAAACTTTCCATACCCGGAATTGGAGAGCTTTTGTCTCCTTCACGGCCATGATCAAATAGCTTTTTTTTTCCTCCCTTATTTTCAGATTTCATCCAGCAGACAGAAAAGCAGACAAGTACACTGTTTGATTCAGGTGACTTTTCCTTTTAGAATTTACACAGATGAACATAAACAAAACCAAACAATTTATAAGCCCAAACAAATCACACAAAGAGCCTAACACCATAGGTCAAATTCCATTCCTGCAACAATTTTACCCAAAACAGATGTATAACTAACCTTACAAAAACATGCGAGCCCGTATTTTGGCTGCTGGTTAAGAACCTCCTGTGCAGACTACTCCTGTCAAAAGCAGAAGTAAGATACGCCAGACAAAAAAAAAAAAAAAAAAAAAAAAGTGAGTTTCAGAAGCACACATGCAAAACTTATTAACTGATTCTGATTCTCTAAAGTACACGTGGATAGTGAAGGCTATTAATTTTAAGGATATCTAGCATTTAAAAGTTTTGGGTTTTTTTTCCCTCTAGCACTCCTCCCCACCCCCAATAGCCCTAAGTGGAGAATGATGCTAAAGTTCAAGCCTAGGATTATTTTTCCACGATCCACTAGCCTTTCTGGGCTACTTTCAAGGACTCCCAGATCATACATGTGACACTGAATCAAGCCAAAGACACTTTTAAATTCTGATTCCTGCAAGATCTGCTCAGTGAAAACCTGACTTTTCAAAAACTATAAGTTGGGAAGACCTATAAAAAATTAAATTAAAAAAAAAAAGGAAGTGAGAAAGAGTTTATTATGGACCTGTCTGCAAAGTACCACAGGATAATTTCTGGGCCACCCTACCTCATCATGAGCTCCCTGACAAGTGAGCTTCACTGACAGGCTACACAAAAAACAAAGCCACTACACTGACATGGCAGAGAGAATTCTCCCTCGAGGGGAAAATTCCTTCCTCTGGGCAGGGGCCGATAGAAGTGTCAAGAGGCCCAAGAAACACAGTTCTGTGCTGTGAGCAGTTTTGGTATGTGATCCTGGGCTGGGCCAGAGGAAAGGTCTAGATGATCTCTGAAGGTCCGTTCATGTGTTTATGCATCCACAAGCTCTTTCCCTGTGGAAAGATAAGACAGCAATTGACTGGAGCTAGAGACAGTGCAAAGTGCCACATGGATGCCTGTTAGCAAAGGTGCAATGTTTGGTCTCTCAGAAACATACAAGGAGAAAATCTTGCATCAAAACTAATTAAATAAGACCTATGTTTTATCCCAGGATTAGATAATCTGGAGATAAGGGTTAGTGTGGCTTTTAGGCAAACCGAGTTGAAAGGCAGCTGTCCCAGCTCAATATGTATTGAACTGGAGAATAAAGATCACTGAAGCATGAAAGGTATAGCATAAGAGTAGCTATGAATCTAATTACTTGAGTAATTGGATGAAAATATGCCCCACCCTAGTTATAAGCAATGGCATTTTTTAAGTAAACTAGCATACAAGATGTCAATATATGATAATCAAAAATATGTAGCATAGCTCTTGGATTTTGCAGGATCAATACATCTCCTCTTCCAGTGGCGTTCTAAATTGCTTCCTTTGTATGGGTCTCTATATCATCCTTTAACAACCTTCACCCAGCCCCCCTGCTAAGAAGAAATCTGAATTGACTGGTGTTCTTGATTCACTGTGCTGAGGAGACATTCAGTACACACTGTCCTCCCAAGGTGTGGATCTTGCTGCAAATCCAAGTGCCCACTGGTGTCCCATGACACAGGGCTCTTAGTCTCTTCTCGGAGGATGGGAAGGAAGATCTTGTATCCCTGTCTGTTTTTACTGCTGGTGGTGTAATTTGTGTTAAAGCCAAGCTTTTGTTAGGTTTTTTTTTTTAAAAAAAAAAGAAAGGAAAAAAAGAATAAAAGAATTGTTTCTCCTGTCCTGATTTTGTTCAAGGCACGTTACACATGCAGCATCTCTACAGCCAGACAGCATAACTATACAGCTGAGACAAACAACCCTTCTCCAGTGCCTGGGCTGTCATTTCAGAGTTCTTTCCTTTCCCTCCTCTCGATTTTATCTCATTTTAATTTATTTATGGGTGGAAGAGCGGGGAAGTAAGGGGAGGGTTTAGCCTGAATTGGTCTGAATCTGCAAGGGTCAGAGGTTTCAGATCTTCTCCTAATTGATTTATGCATGCTGAGTTTCAAAAGGAAAAAACCATTTCATGCTTTCTCCAAGTGGCACAAAAGCACAAGCCGGGTTCTCTCGAGTAACAAAGATTGTTTCTGAGCAGCGTTTCCCCAGGCGCCGAGTGATGCAGAGGATGATTGGCAGACTGCGTGGCTCCGAATAAATGCACAGCACACATATGTTCTTTCTTTCTTCTTTCTTTTCTTTTCCTTTTCCCGCCCCCAGAGGCTTTCCCTCCCGTTTCGCAGCACGCCCTTGCGGAGCAGCACACCGGCTGCCTGCATCTTTGGAGAGACCTGGCGGTCCCACGGCCAAGGGCTCGCTTCGTCCACCTTTCCAACTCGAAAAAGCCTGTTTCTTTCTGGTTTTTACCGGGCTCCTTTCCGGCGCGGCGGGGCCGAGGGCTGCATCCACGCGCCGGCACTGCCACCTACCGGCTCCGCCGGCACGGCACGGCACGGCGCGGCACGGCAGGGCAGGGCAGGGCACGGCGCGGCTCGGCGCGGCACGGCACCCGCCGCCCCCTCCCCGGTCTCACTTGGGCAGCCCCCAGGACATGGCGGCAGCAGGTCTCCCGCGGCCCGCAAAGCCCCCGAGCGCTGCCCCGGCCGTGCGCCCGCGCACCGGAAGCGACAGCGGCAACCGCCAATGGCTGGCAGAGGCCTCGCAGACGCTGGCCAATGAAGACGCTCCGGACAGGAAGGGGCCGGCCTGGCGCTGTCGGCCAGAGCGCCCCCTGCCGGAGGGGGCAGGCAGCCCGCCCTGCGGGGTCCCGCCGCGCCACCGGGCAGGCGGCAGCGTTCAAGGATCTGTCCGCGGCGGCGACCGGGTGCGATTAACCGTAGGCTGTAGACAAGCAAACGTTCGCGAGTCTTCCAAGATGCCCAGAAAATGAGAGAGGACACAAAGGGCAGAGCGGGGGGGGTCAGGATGGGATTTCCTGGAAGTTTATCTTGTCGCAAGAATCCGATTTGGGAAGTAGCCGCTCTCGCACACCGAGCAAGATAAAAGCACTACCTTATGGTACACTACCTTATGCAGAAACACTGCGTTGTCGCGAGTCGTCCACACATCTGTGGCTGAACTCACCAATCGCTGCGCGGTCAGTGAGCTTTAGAAGCATTTTTATCTTTGCAGGATAAAGCGTTTCGAAAAATACTTTCACGCCACTTAGGTGAAACCACTCTGAAGTCTCCTGCAGCTTCTCCCAAAAACTGTAACCTCGTGAGCTGTAACTTCAGTCAAATAGGTATTTGCTGGAACGAACAGCAGATGAGGAAAATAAAATTTTTCTTCTTCATTAGCGTACTGTTAAAAGAAAAAAAGGAGGCGTTTTAAAGGCTTCCTTTGCTGAAAACCGAATACTTCACCCTGTAGCTATTAAGCTATGCCCAATTTCAAAAAGTCTTGACAGAAAAAAAAGGACTGCTTGATTGTAACATCTTCCTGTCCAATCATGATTAGAAGTACGTTAAAATAAATTAAGACTTCTAGCTAGACATCTTTCTGTGATATTTCTGTTGGGCTGTTAGGCAGAACTAACATTACAGAAAAATAATCTTCTCTGCTGATAGTAAAAAAATTCATAGAGCACTTCCTTCGTTTCATGGACCAGTCTGATCTCCTCCAGCCTCATCTACCCACCAGGAAAAATCTCCATGCAGGAATGCTACATGGGGAGCTTTACCTGGGATATGCTGACCACTGGAAAAGGACTGAGTTTTGACAGAAAGGAGAGGAAGAGGAGAGGAGGGGAGAAAGAGCGGGCTGCCCAGAGTGGCTGTGGATGCCCCATCCCTGGAAGTGGTCAAGGCCACCAGCAACCTGGTCTAGCGGAAGGCGTCCCTGCCGAGAGCAGGCGGGTTGGAACTAGACGGTCTTTCCCAAACCGTTCTGTGATTCTATGAAGAGGAAAGAAAGGGATCAAGTGGAAAGGCAGGCAGAAAGAGGAATGAAAGGGAGGAAAACCCCAACTGCGGCATGGTTGCTGCTCCAGAAAGTACTCACTTCAGCTCTGGACATCCAGCTTCACCTACCCAGCGGGCAGTCCCTTCCCGCTGACAGGGATTTCCAGGCCCTCGGAGGTCTCCTCTCCCCGTCCCGAGCTGCTCGCAGGCCCTCCCGCCGCCAGAGCCGGTGCCAGCACCGCAGCCCGCCCCGGGCCTTGCACCACAGCCCTGAGGGCAGCGCCCGCCCGCCCTGAGGCGCCGCCTCGCCCCGCCCTTCCCTCCGCCCGCGCGGCTCTTCGCGCCCTTTCAGGAGAGCGCGTGGCCCTCACCGCCCCACGTGGGGAGAAAAGCGCCCTCGGCTAATCAGAGGTCTCCGTTCACCTTGAGACCGCCCAGGTAACAGCCAATGGGGAGCCGGCACGCGAGGGCGAGGGGCTGCAGGCGGTGGGCCGTCGGCAGTTGGTGCTGCGCCACAGGCGGCGGCGGAGCTGGTGCGGCGCGGCCGGAGTTCCTCAGCTTTGCACGACATCATGGTGGGGAAAGGGGATCCTCGGGGCTGGGGAGAGGGAGGGTACTTGGGAGTGCTTCTGTTGCGGCAGTCCGGGGAGGTTGGAGCGCGTGTGCTGCGGCAGGACTTGCAGGCAGCCTCTGCGTGAGGTCCCCGCGGTAGCAGTAGGGCAGATGGACTGGGGATAAGGAGAGGAATCGGTGCAGGAGTTAACAGCTCGAGTGAGGCCGGCGGCTAGTGAGACGAGACGTGTGGAAAAGCAACGGACGCCTGTGGAGAGCGGGCGCCTGCCGCGCGAGGGGTGAGGGACGGGGCGAAGCCTGCCGCGCGCGGCAGAGAGACGGCGGGAAAGCACGGCGGCAGCCAATCGCGTCGCTCCGCTGTTGCTGGGCTGTCTCGCCGAGCCGAGCGGCAGAGGGTTGCGCGTAGCCAATCAGAGGAGAGGGGCGTGGCCGGCCGCCAGCGGCACCGCGTGCTCTTGGGGTGGGCGGTCGTTGCGGAGATCCGCTGGCGCCCGCCGCAGCGTGGCGGTAACGCGGGGGGGGGGCGGAACGGACACCACTGGGAGGTGGCGTGAGAGTTTCGGGAAGCTGGTGCCAACCGAACGGGAGTGGAGACGAGCACGGAGCTGGTCTCCTGGCAAAAGACTTCTGAAAGAACCGTGGGTTGAGAATGAAAATGTGCAGTCAAGGATGCGAGTTTTGATGAAGCCATCAAGGAAACAGGAAAGAGCAGCCCAGAGGCCCTGCTGTTAATTCTCTACCTCTGCTTTTTCCTAGATACACTGTGACAGCGAGCTAGAAAACTGGCTTATTTCCGTCTGGGGTGTGAGGCAAAATGGAGGTCTTGAGAGACGAAACATACAGGGCACAGTTGCTTAGAATCACAGGAGCTGGATGAAAGTGGGCAGATGTCGTTTGATGGGGTGTCTCAGATGATTTCACAGAGGAACTCAAATATGTATGAATTGACAGGGGCAATTATAAAGGAAAATATACTAAGGGGTCCTGTGCAGGAAAGATTCTTGCAGCAGTTATCCAGTATGTGATGCAGCCACAAATCAAGGAAATTTAGGCATATTATATAAAGAAGTCTTCCAAAACTAAACAAAGGTGACAAAGAGGCTAGGCAGAATATTAAAGATACAGTATGCGTGCAGCATGGTAAGGGATGATGAATCTGTACTCACCCTGTGTGTTCCCAGAGACTATACTGTCTTTAAGATGTTCCAATATTCTCAAAGTCAGCCCAGGTCAACTAAGGTGAGTAGAGTCTTGCCAGCAGCAGACAATTTGATCAGTTAAATTGTCACTCAAGCAACCAGGGAATACTGCAGCAGAGAAAGATCATGGAAAGATACAACCCACAGATAGCTTGGATACCTAGTCATTATGAAAATAAAATCTAGAAAACAGGGAGCTCCATATCTCATTGTCATTGTACTGTTTTTGATTTGCAGCGCGAATGCATATCCATCCACGTTGGTCAGGCTGGTGTTCAGATTGGCAATGCGTGTTGGGAGTTGTATTGTCTTGAACATGGGATCCAGCCTGATGGTCAAATGCCTAGCGATAAAACTATTGGAGGTGGAGATGATTCATTTAGTACCTTCTTCAGTGAGACAGGAGCTGGTAAACATGTTCCCAGAGCAGTGTTTGTGGACCTAGAGCCAACCGTAGTTGGTATGTAGCCAGCATTAAAGATCTTCAGTGTAAAAATGGAGATTCCCTATAGTCTTTTTTTTGTTCGTTCAGAACACAATATATTTTAAAAGATGTGTGTTGGGATGCTGTTTTGACATTTGAGGTTTTTATTTGAAAGAAATGAAATAATGGTCTACAGGTAGCAACATGTAGAAAACAATAGAACTTTTTTAGAGTCTGGATAATCTTTATAGACTGCTGCATTTCATCTGGAGTTCTGTTAAATTGCTGTCCACAGTCTTGTCTGTATCCGTAATGCAGTTTTGTGAGTGACCTGTGTGTTCTTGGCTATAAATACTGCTTTGTGAGTGCCTGATGTTTTCCCCTAAACAAAGGGGCTGAAGTTGTGCCAACTTTTTAGGCTAGCCAGACAAGCTGTGTGTAGTCCAGGATGCTGTCTGTACTCTTTTGACATGTGCACTTAGTGTGTAGTCACTAGGCAGCACACACACAACTGAACAGATCAAATTTATGTTGTGGTATTTTGGGGTTTTGTAGATGAAGTACGTACAGGCACATACAGGCAGTTATTCCATCCTGAGCAACTCATTACTGGGAAAGAAGATGCAGCCAATAATTACGCCAGAGGCCATTATACCATTGGAAAAGAGATTGTGGATCTAGTGCTAGACCGCATTCGCAAACTGGTGAGAATTCATGCTGCAAGTCAGTATTTAAAATAATTGATACAGCTCTATAGCTATCTATAATGATAGTTTGCTCTGTTTTTTTCCCTATGAATTTTGTGCTTAGTTGATTGCTTAAAACGGAACAGAACAAACCAGAACTTTTACCTCCTTGTCCCTCTCCACCCCCAGTTAAATAAAAATTCAGCCAGTAAAACTTAAAAGTTTTTAGGCTCTGCAATACCATTATTTCAAAATATTTTAAGGATACCTCAGAAACATACTATGAAAGCCTTAAAGAAGTGTGACAACCTTTGTTACACTTTTTTGGTTTTGTTTTTTTTTTATTTTGAATCATGCCATTATGTGTCATGCAAAATATTGCTAGTACCCTGAACCTCAGGTTATGGCTGAATGCTTAGCAATTTTAATTACTCCTCAATTTTTTTTAATCATGACATTGCATTGTGAGAAATTCACGTAGGATGATATGACTCAAAGTGAAATAGTGATTGTCTACTTAAAATGAGAAAAATAAAAAAACCTCCTTTTTTTCAACATCTGGTTGATACTTGCTGAAAGCTAGTATGGGAACATAGATCCTAAAGCTGTACCCCAGCTGTAGTTCATACTAACTTGTCGCAGTGGTGCACAGCTGCTCTTGCTTACAGTAGTATTAAAATGGCATCAGACACAATAAAGCAACTTTTAAATATTAAAATACTCTATTCAGAAAAAGTTATGCAGAGGCGCTGGTACTTTTGAGTAAAAGATGCAAGAAAAAAGGAAGACTACCTTGCAAGAATGCTGGGTTTTTTATTGTAACAGTCTAAACCTAAGAAACCTAAGAAATAAATGTTTTTGAATGATTATTTTAATACTGCTTTCTCTAAAATCATCAATAACTTTTTTTTTTTGTCCCACTTTTTTCCCACCTCATTATAGGCTGATCTGTGCACAGGGCTGCAAGGTTTCCTTATCTTTCATAGTTTCGGAGGAGGCACTGGTTCAGGGTTTGCATCTCTGCTCATGGAAAGGCTCTCTGTTGACTACGGCAAAAAATCTAAACTAGAGTTTGCGATTTATCCAGCACCACAAGTTTCCACTGCTGTAGTGGAACCTTACAACTCAATTCTAACTACCCACACAACATTGGAGCATTCAGACTGTGCCTTTATGGTAGATAATGAAGCCATTTACGATATATGTCGTCGTAACCTTGACATTGAACGCCCTACTTATACCAATTTAAACCGATTAATTGGGCAAATTGTTTCATCCATCACAGCTTCACTGCGTTTTGATGGAGCCCTCAATGTAGATCTGACAGAATTTCAAACTAACCTTGTTCCGTACCCACGCATCCATTTCCCCCTGGTAACATACGCCCCTGTCATCTCCGCTGAAAAAGCGTATCATGAGCAGTTATCTGTGGCTGAAGTTACCAATGCTTGTTTCGAACCAGCCAACCAGATGGTAAAATGCGACCCTCGCCATGGCAAATACATGGCCTGCTGCATGTTATATAGAGGTGATGTTGTTCCCAAAGACGTCAATGCAGCGATTGCTACTATCAAGACGAAACGTACCATTCAATTTGTGGATTGGTGTCCAACTGGATTCAAGGTACTTCCATAGCTTTTTAAGTGCTTGCTGTTTGAAATACTAGGAGTTGTATAGTATTCAGAGGTAACAGTCATTCTACAGTGTTGTAATGCCTGTGTTAAATCTTTTGATGAAGTGCAGAATAACTGCACACTATTTATTTGTTCGTAACAGTGGTGATTTTTGATTGTTAGGAGAAATCAGTCTTCAAGCGTCAGCACTCATGAGGAAAGTTTTCATTTGTTTTCTTGAAGGTGGGCATTAACTACCAGCCTCCAACTGTGGTGCCAGGTGGTGACCTTGCCAAGGTCCAGCGGGCTGTGTGTATGCTAAGTAATACAACGGCTATTGCTGAAGCATGGGCTCGCCTCGACCACAAATTTGATCTCATGTATGCTAAGCGTGCCTTCGTGCATTGGTATGTTGGCGAAGGAATGGAGGAAGGAGAATTTTCTGAAGCCCGGGAAGATCTGGCTGCCCTTGAGAAAGATTATGAAGAAGTTGGTGTAGACTCAGTAGAAGCAGAGGCTGAAGAAGGAGATGAATATTTAGAAAACTGAAGTCTGGAAAAATTTATTGAAAAAAAAAAAAAAAAGATTTGCAGAACCCTGTTTGCTTGTTTGATAGTTTTCAAATAAAGTTCTAAAGGTTCTACCTTCTATTTTTTTCTTCTTTGCTATTTATTTCTATTTGTGTGTACTTCCCTGTGATCCCAATATGTTGTGAGACATGCTGTCTTTGATTTTTGGTTTCTCACAAGCAGGAAACTGGTTTTGCTTCAGGTTGTTACAGTACTAGCATCACTGTTACTATTCCAAGCCTGTCTGCACAATACAGAGGAACCTAATCTTTCCTAAAGGCGTTCTCCCAGTAAGGCTGGCTTCCCAGAAGACTTCCGTTAAAATCTCCAAGGTTAGTTAACTGCGTAATACCGTACTTAAGTAATTCAGCCGATTAGTTATGGCAGGTTCTGTCACCTTCTTGAACAGAACTAGCACTTGTTGTCAGATTACTTGCTAACTGCATAAAACTTGCTACGTAGAGAAAAAAAAGGGGTGGGGTGTGGCATTATGCAGAGGAAAAAGCAAAGTTTCCAACCAGCACGGCCCCCTGCATTCGATTCAGATAAAAGGGAAATAAAGGAGCAGCGGATCTGTTAGCTGCTTTAAAAGAGCATTGTCGTTTTTTACGTTCCTACCTCGGCCTAGTAGAACAAAATAATGAAGTCCTTTAACAGTATGTTCGGATGCACGTAGCTTTGCAGACGCCTGGGAAGGGTTAAAGCGTATGTCACTTGGCTGGGCTGAAAACCGCTGACCCTTGTGTTGTTTCAGTCCTGAATCCTGGTGAGGGAGTAGAGGCTTCAGTGTTTTGTTTTGGTTTTTTTTTGCAGGTTTGCTTTTGTGTTTTTCCCTCCCCACGCGTTCCGCAAAACCTGGAGAGAGAGGAGGGGGCACGTGCGCTGACGACAGCCGGAGGCCAGTTACTGTCGGGACCCCTCCAGACCGGTATCCGCGGCGGGCGCCGGCGCGGAGCTGCGCAGACGGACCTGCCGCCCCGCC